>JAOXOE010038280.1:0-41782 GCA_028565055.1 Phoeniculus purpureus | reverse complement strand
GATCCTGCTGTGGCAGGGGGATTGGACTAGATGATCTTTCAAGGTCCCTTCCAATCCCTAATGATTCTATGATCCTATGATACATGGAATGTTTATGTAAAGAATACTAATGATCACTCCCTGCAGAAACTCTTCAAAGCTCTTAAAGCCTCAATTCTGTATTAATACTGACTTGGTCTAGGTGATCCTGCTGTGACAGAAGGATTGGACTAGATGATCTTCTGAGGTCCCTTCCAATCCCTAATGGTTCTATGAATCTATGACTTCTATCCATGACATTGCCAGTGGAACGCTGCCTTTATGGTTATTCTTCAAGATGTATTTCTTCGTGCAGCATTTTATTAACACGACTGAACCTTGGTTGTTGAATATCAAATCTACCTAAGACTCTGGAGATTGCAGTTTAAACGAGATGCTTTCTCCTGTGAGTAATCACCCACACAAACAGTATTGAAAGAACACTTCAGGATTGTGAAGTCAAGCAGTTGACCTAATTTAGGCGCATACACTTTGTATACTTAGTCTTTTTGTGTTGTGATTGGGGATATTTGGTCAGAAAACCTGTTCTTCCTACCCACTGCACAGAGAGGGTATTGTACATGCATTGTTTGGGTAGTCATTGTCTCCAAGATTTTTGCCACATTTTCTTCATGGTCTGGAGAGTGAAAACTGTCAGGACAAGGGATGTTCACTGTTACAGAATTAATAATAGAAAACTGTGTTCTGTGAGTTTGTGGCACACTGTCCCTCTCTGCAATCCTAGGGAAATCACTTGGAGACTTTTTATTAAATCAGTAGTTTTGTGTTGTTTATAATCTGGGACTTGTATCACAGAAATGCTGAGTTTTCTATAACTGCAAAACTCCATTGAAGTTGTTCTGAAGCTCCTGGTATTTTGAAGATACACAATAATTAAGAAAAGTGTGTAATAATTATAATGATGATGATTATAATAATCATAATTTTTAAAGGCCAGGAATGTCATTTTTGGTGAATAAAGCAAATATCTGTTGAAAATTATAATGGACTAGAGTATGGTACAAGTGCATACTTATTGAAAACCATCTCCTGCATGCAGTGAGTTAGATTCTCAAAAAGTATATGATCGTATAACTGAAGACTTTATACCCCCATATGGGAGTTATATTGCAATGTTAAGTTGCATGTGCAGTTAACTTTGTAGTTAACCTTGTAATGTGAGTATTCTTTTAGCACTGTGTAATAGTCAATTAGAGAGTTATTTATTTCGGTTACAATAGTAAAAACTACTAAAAAGACCTGCTAAATTTTATCCTCTATAAGATCAACGTGTGTTTCCATTTGAGCCCTTTTCACTGTGATTTCTCCATCTGTCATATGACAGTATTCTTTGAAACAAACAGTAGGTTTGTTGGAATACCTGTAGACAGATCCCTCCATTTGACAATCTAATCTGTAGATAAGAGCTCAGGGGTTTTCAAATAAGTTTCAAACCTTTGGCTTTTAAATGTTGGAAAAGAACAGTCTGAGACAGTTCTTCTTTGAAGGACATAGAAGGAAGCTCGAAATAGGTGGTAGAGTGATAGAAATATGTGGTAGAGTGATAAGGTTGGGGGAGAAAATATTGAGTGTCCTGCTAATGTAGTTGACTGTATTGATGGATCTTTAGAATGAAAGGACATTGAGGCAGACATGTTCTCTAATAAAGCTGTGCATTTTCAGAGCAAGAGATCCTATGATAACTGTTAGTAGTGTTGACTTTTCATCATTATAGAGAATAATAGCTCTAGATATAATCACTGTTTCTGACAGCAGATGTTGTTACCACTGTGACAAATATTTGCTAATTAAGTGGTTCTATTGGTTGGCTTTTTGAGAGATCTGCTTCATAGTCCAGCCAGAAACATTTACACAAGAAATTAAAATAAAAAATAATTTTCTACAGTTGTTCTAGATTTGGTTTAATTAATTTTTCCTTTTCTCATCTTTTAACTTTCATTAGCAATTGATGTCTAGCCATATGCCAGTATGTTTCCACAGGATTTCAGATATCTGACTGATTCCTGAGTGGGATGAAGTATCAAGTGAGACAAAGAAATTAGGGGGAAGTGGTAAATAAGGACAAGATTTAATTTAAAATTTTCCTAACAACACCAGTCACTTTTGTACTGCTATGTATTTTGCTCAAAAGTTATGTGAAAAGGAGAATGAGGGGAGACCTTATTTCCATCCACAATTACCTGAAAGAAGGTTTTAGAGAGGTGGGTGTTGGTCTCTTCTCACAAGTAATGAGTGTAAGGATAAGAGGAAGTGCCCTCAAGTTACACCAGGGGAAGGGAAAAACTTCCTTATTGAATGGGTCATCAGGCTGCCCAGGGAGGTGCTTAAATCAGCATTCCTGGATGTGTTTAAAACTCATGTAGATACGGAGCTTACGGACACAGTTTAGCGATGGGCTTGGTGTAGTCAGAATAATGGTTTGACTCTGTGATCTTAAAGGTCTTTTACAGCTGAAACAATTGTATGATTCTATGATCTGTGTCTTAAGGTAGTTGTTTTGGGTAATGTTTAATGCTCAGAGAAACGTAAATTGTTGTTTGGTGACATTGGGATTGCAGGGGGGTTACCTACAAAAAGTCTAATACGAGATTTGGTACATTCTTTATGCATAAAGCAAACAGTAGGTCTCACTTGCCATCCATGGTGTGGCTTGCTGCAGCTCTTCACATCTTGGGCCTGAATTTGCCTTTGCCTTTTCAAGACTCTGAATACAGCATCCTGAGGTACAGTTAATTCACAGCTCAATAGGATTTGAAAATTCCCTTACTTTGTTCTGCCTTCATGGTTTGGAATTTCATATTGCTCCTCATCCCTGGTTTGTTGTATTTTGAGCTGTGTGGCCATATTTTCTCAAAAACATTCAAGCCTATCACATGGAAATGCAGCCTTTATTCCCATGCTTCTGTGACAGCTGACTTCTTTAGATACTTGGAACCAACTTAAGTGATGATGAGCTGTTTTGAACATGCAAACCTATCCTGCTAATTGATGAATATAGGTGATTAGTATGCTTTGAGTCTATGAATGCTGCTTTTCGAAATGACCAGAGAAATTAGTGTAATAGCAACAAAACTTCTTTTTCTGTTTCCTTCTCTCTCTTTGAGCTAAACATGTTCATTTATGCGTCTCCCAGAACAGTGAGGATTGCTCTCAAACTCAGGTGTTGCTTACACAGTCTCGATTCACTTTTTAAATTGACCTGGCAATGGATCAGTGGAATTAAAATGAGAAATTTATGATATGCAAGACCTTTTGTACCATGGCTTAATGTTTTTTAATGGTGAACACACTTCCTGTCAAATATTTGTTTGAAAAGAGACTACTACTTCTGGTCTGCTGGCTAGTTCTCATAAATCTCTAATGGCCTTTGCCAAAATAATTTATGTAATGCACTCTAAACAGAATGATGTCATGCACTTCCAGTAGCAGAAATAACCACAGTTTAGTGCATCAGTCTGATTAACTAGTCATGTTAATTGAGTTGAATAAAATACAAATAGTTATTAGATTGTCAAGAGTGCCTGCCTATACTACACACTTGTGCTGAGTATTGCAATTACTATATATTTAATAAATAATCCAGTGAGGAGAGGGGTGCTGCTGGATCTTGTACTCACCACTAAGGAGGGTCTGGTTGAAGCAGTGAAGGTTGAGGGTGGCCTTGGTTGCAGTGGCCATGAGGTGGTGGAGTTCAGGGTCCCGTATGGTAGGAACAGAATACCTAGCAGAATCACAACCTTGGACTTCAGTAAGGCCAACTTTGGCCTTTTCAAGCAGTTGCTACGGGAAATCCAATGGGACAGGGTACTGGCAGGTAAAGGGGCCCAAGATAGCTGGTTAACATTCAAAGACCACTTCTTTGAAGCCCAAGACAAGAGCATCCCAACAGGAAGGAAGTCAAGGAAGGGAACCAGAAGACCTGCGTGGTTAAACAGGGAGCTGCTGAGCATACTCAAGAGGAAGAAAGCCCATAGGCCATGGAAGGAGGGGATGGCCACTTGGGGTGATTATAAGGCTGTGGTGAGAGAATGTAGGGACACAACTAGAAAAACCAAGGCCTCCTTGGAATTAAACCTTGCAAAAGAGGTCAAGGGCAACAAAAAGGGCTTCTTCAAATATATTGCAAGTAAAACTAAAACTAGAGGCAATGTAGGCCCCCTGCTGAATGAGGTGGTTGCCCTGAAGACAGAGGATACAGAGAAAGCAGAGCTACTGAACACCTTCTTTGTTTCTGTCTATACTTCTGGGGGCTGTCCTGATATCAAACCTAGACTGCTGAGACCCCAGAGGAAGTTGGGACCAAAGAGGAATTTGCCATGGTTGATGAGGACTGAGTTAGAGATCAATTGAGCAATCTGGATGTACATAAATCCATTGGCCCAGATGGGATGCACATGCGCGTGCTAAGGGAGACGGCAGAAGTCAGTGCTAGACCACTCTTCGTCATCTTCTCTAAGTCATGGGGATCAGGAGAGATGCCTAGGGACTGGAGGATAGCAAATGTCGCTCCAATATTCAAAAAGTCTAAGAAGGAGGACCCTGGTAACTATAGACCATTCAGCCTCACTTCCATCCCAGGAAAGGTGACGGAACAATTTATCCTTGACACTGTCACTAGGCACAGCAAGGACAAGACTTTAGCTTTGAGAAACAGAGACTGAGGGGTGACCTCCCTTCCAATCCCTAGTGTTCTGTGATTCTGTTAATAAATATATCACTGCGTAACCCTTCACTTTCTCAGCTTCTAGGAAAACTGGCATATTGTGGTGCTCAAATGGGATCCTTTGAGCAAAGAAACAGAGCTCTTGAAGCAAAATCCTTCAGCGAAACACTCTCCTGTTAATTCTTACAAATTTAAACCAAGTATCTCACTTGTCTCGCTGGAGGAATAGATAATAGCAAAACCATGCTGAAACATATATTTGTACCTTAGAATCTTGCATTGCACCTGAAATAAAAGGGGCTGATGTGAATTTGAGAACACACTTAATGTGGGCTACAGCTAAGCAGTTAAACTCAGATTAGAAAGACACAGTTGTAGTGATTACAAGAAGTTGTTTTTAGTTGGGCTGTGTCATGTGTACAACATGAAGTGGCAAGTTACTTGGCTGTTCTATGCAATATCTTTGTTTAGTTTTTTGAAGACTGCAGCAAATGACATAACGTACGTGTTTTTTGTGTGCTTTTCAGTGTGTAAGTTTAAAGCACACAAAAGATGTGCTGTCCGAGCCACAAATAACTGCAAATGGACTACATTAGCCTCAATTGGGAAAGACATCATTGAAGATGAAGATGGTGTAAGTACTATTTGTGTTTACAGTATTTTCCAAGGCTGTTTCTTCTTTATGAGAAATTTAAAAAAAGGCCAAGTATAGACATATAGAAGTGACCCTCTGAAGTTCATGGTAGGTGACTATAGTCCCCAAGACTTTTCAAAGAATAATGTGGCATTTAGAACAAATGTTGTATTCCTGTCTCACAAGTTGAGCATCTGTGGGCCCTAGACTGCAGCTGTGTTAACACCTGCAGAGAAAGTCTTAAGCTAGAGAATTGCTCCCAGAAGTTCCTACTGCTCTTAAGCAAAGATGATATTTTATGCTGTTGCCATGCTGACTTGGCAATCTATTTTGTGTCCTCCTTGCTGATAGGTGTTCCCTGGGAGGCCTGTTCAGAATTCACTGACATATAGGGGGTTTTTTACTGATGAAAGCTGGCGTTTTGAAATTGTCAGGAGAAATGGCAAAAGCTTTTCAGAGGTTTATTATGATAGATGGGTTATTTTTACAAACACAACTACATATGGGCCAGTGGCATGAACCTTCTTCCCAGAAAGTAAGTTGCACACCCATGGGTGTCCTGAGCTTGCCATGGTGTTCTTAATGTGATAAAAAATGCACTGTGTACAAAGTTTTGCACTACAGTCAGGGACTGCTTTATAGAGCTGTGACTTACCAGCTATGTGGGGAAAGCCCCAGGGGTGTTCTGCTGTTCAGTCTATTCTTCTGAAATTTTAGGTGGTTACATTAAATTAATGGGTACTTATTTGTGTTACAGTCTCTAAACTTTACTGCCCCATTGATTTGTGGTTAGTTGCTACCGTAGTATCATAAGGAGTTAAATGAGATGTGTCTCCCTTCTTCAGCTCTCTCATTTTCTCCTTAGCATGTGAAACACCAGCATAGTCTACATGCATAGCTGTTGGCTTGTGAGCATTAGTGTCACTTAGCCCTGTCAGCCATGCTTGCTGCTTTGATGAAAGGTTTGAGCTGTGGGAAATAGTTTAAATGTACTTATGTTTTTATGCCATAAATTTATATTTCTGAGTATTTAACTTGTATGACTACTTCTTCACAGATAGCTATGCCTCACCAGTGGCTAGAGGGTAACCTGCCTGTCAGTGCCAAATGTGCTGTCTGTGACAAGACTTGTGGCAGTGTTTTACGCCTGCAAGATTGGAAGTGCCTTTGGTGTAAAGCTATGGTAGGTGCAATGAACTATGTCCAAACGTGTTGGATTTTGCTAGCCTTATTGCTCACTGTTACTTTTGTCATTTCTCAACTGTGCTTTTGGATCAAATAGGAGCAAGGAGCTTGTGCAAACTCGGCTCTTTCTAATGTTCGCAATTTCTTATTTCTCTCCTGCTTGCTTCAACTGCAAGCCTATGCAGCTTTTCTTTAAGAGGTGTTGTCTCCCAGTGTGTTTTCTCTGCCTTCACTCTGAAGGTTCAGATGCCTGTCCCATATGCCTCATAATCTTTCCATATGCCTTATATCATTCTTGTCTCTTTTATTATAGGTACGATGTAATAAGGTTTCAGTAATACTGGTGATATTAATATTTATTAATATTAATCTACTGATATTTTAATTACTGCAAACTCTTGAAGTTTGCTTCAGGAAACTTCTGTAGGTTTTGAAATTCTATAACAATTTTATCTTCATTTTTTAACTTGTTTCTGAAGATTTGTGTCATATGTAGAGGTATAGAAACGTCAGCAGATTTTTTATTGTGGAAGATTTAGGCATAATGGTGTCTGAGGCTCTGTGTGTAGGCAGTGGGACATGATTGGCATCCCCAGAGGTGGTCTGAAATTTAGACAAAGTGCAGCATCTTCTGCATGTGTGTGTTTTTCCAGTAACTATAGAAGAGACCTCTACAACACAACCCACCTTTGGTGAGTTAGTCTGGCTTATTAGGTTACCTAGCCACATGGATGTATAGAGTTATGTGTGCCTGCTGCCCCCAGCACAGATGGTGGCTGCTGAGAACTTGGTCCTTCCTTGCTTGTGGATCGATTCCTTTGAAAGGACAAATCATTATCTGCTGTAGGGGTAGCTGAAGATGAAGTACTCCAAACTTATTTATGTTGAGTAAGTAACAAGCCTTTGTGGTTGAGCGCTCATGATTTTTCCTCCACTCTACCTCTGCTTCCATCTACACTTCGATGTTACAGATCAGCCCATTTTTGGTACATAGGTACTATATCAGTTATACTTTCACCCTGAAATTCCAATGCTGTAGGGAAATAATGTTTTGTTTCTTTTGTAGGTTCACACTGCCTGTAAAGATCTGTATCCTCGTAAATGTCCACTTGGCCAATGTAAGGTATCGATCATACCTCCAACAGCACTAAACAGTATAGACTCTGATGGTACGTAGTGTTGCAGTGTGTTGAGTAGTAGCTCTGCACTTGCAGTGCCTACTAAGATCTGAATAACTAAGTGAGGCCAAAATTATTCCATGAGCAGCTGAATGCAGTCTTCAGATTTAGAGAAAAGTATAATTTCCCATGTAACTTTTTAGGGAATTATTTAGCTGACATTTTAAAAAAGTTTTTGAAGTTCCCCCATTTTTATTCCTGTTTTATTTATGGGGATTGGACTAGATGATCTTTCGAGGTCCCTTCCAATCCCTGATGATTCTATGATTCTGTGACTCTTGGAAACTTTTCAAATGAATGACCAGAGTCCTCGGATGAAGTGACCTGATAGCTCCATGGCATGTGTCACTCATTCTGTGGGTTCTCAAATGTTGGATAAATGCTTTGTGCAGAGGCAAGCTAGCTGATCAGCTTGGATCCAACAACTACTTTAAATTTCTACTCTAAATTTCCTTTACATATAAGCAGTGTACGAGCTTGGCAACACACAGGTCAAAACCAAGCAACTGTTCAAAACTCAGAGGTGCTTTTTGGTGGCTCAGGATAGAGCTGTGTGAGCAGTGGAAGACTGCACTTAAATGCAGGTAGTGGCTTTAATGAGTATCATGAAGTCTAACTACATTAATCTTACCATTTGTGTTGATGGCAAATGTAGACCAACAACTCCAACACAATTTAACAAATGTTATTGTATGAGGTTAGAGTAAAAGTGATTGTTTATGCTATGTGTATTTACTTGTGTCATAGATCAGAGCATCATACTGCTATTTATCGTTCATGCTAAGAATATTGTTCCAATTTTCTTGGCATTAAAGTAGATTAATCAGACAATATTTTAAGTAACACATTGTGATAATGTGGAATTAAATTAGCATCCTTTAGTGCAAATTTTGTATTTGTAACATTAGTAGTTATTTTAGTAATTGAGAACAACATAGTCATTTTAGTATTGTCTGGAATGTGAAGGCATTTACGTGTGGTGTCTGATTTTTTGAAGTATTGCTGGGAAACCTCTACTTCCATGGACTGGTCACGTTAGTGACAAGTGTCCATTAGTACTATTTCCTAAGTGCCCTATAGAAAGCTTGCTATAATTAAGACCTACATTGACTTTAATAAGCTTTGGATGACAGCTGAACGTCTGTTGTTCAGTGATTCTCTTATAATTAGTAGCATAACTTCAGTCTGAGGAAAAGAAAGATTATCTTGCTAAGTCTCACTTAGGAGTAACTGAGTGCAGCAACTTCTGAAATTTCTGAGCACTTTTAGAAAGCTCATACAGATGTTGGTAATCAGTTGAACATACTAAGGTTAAAGAAAAATCAGATTGAAAACCAAACTCTTGTAACTGAAGCATATATTTCATCGTGATAATCTGTGGAGATGAGATTGAAGCAATTCTCTAAGAGCTTAGTAAAATGTTTCACCATGGAAAAATAATAAAGCTATTGTCTTCAGGATTTTACTAAATTTAGGCACTGGAAATATTGTACAGAAAAAAATGAACTTGTAAAACTTGAGCAATTGTGTTTTTGTCAGAGGGCTAATATTCAGTTCAGCGTTTACATTATGCATGATAAAATAAACTCCCTTTGTCCTTCATCCCTTTCTTCCTATTTCCCATGATTTCTTTTTGTGTTGTTCATATCAGACAGCCTTATTTATTTATTTCATTCTTTCTAACTATGTTCACAGGTTTCTGGAAAGCCACATGCCCGCCATCCTGTGCCAGTCCTCTTTTAGTTTTTGTTAACTCAAAGAGTGGAGACAATCAGGGAGTAAAGTTTCTTCGTCGATTCAAACAGTCGTTAAATCCAGCTCAGGTGTTCGATTTAATGAATGGAGGACCTCACTTAGGGTAATGACCTTGGGAATCTTGAGCAATCCTTCCACAAGGGAATGCAGTGCAAAGTATTGTGTTGTGATGTCCCTTTGTTGCTGTAATCTGACCATCAATATTTGCTGTGAGTTCCTAATTGTCATCTAAGAGAGAAGAGAATTTCAGGATGAATTCCGGTGGGTGAAAGGATTGTAGGATAATATTTTCTTTTTAGAAAAACTCAGTGTGAAAATTCAAAACTGAACCCATCAGCCCAAGTATTTTGTGTCTTTTTGGCTAGCTTTGACTTCTGTTAATGGGTAAGGTTCAAAACCATTTTAAATGTCTAGATGCTTTCCTGAATCAAGGCCTTTATACACACTTGTCTGCTTGTTTTTCTTCCATTTCACATGTATAATTCAGATATTCCTGTGACTTTGTTATGAATAGATATTATGAGAATAGCTATTACAGAAATTCTTTGTTATTAAAACTATTGTCTAAATTTACCCTGTATAAGGCTGAACAAGGATGTCAGTAGGGGAGTCTGCAGTGAGTGATGGCTGAGTGCCCTAAAACTTTGTTCATCTGAAAACTGCATTCAAAATATGGTTAATGCAACATATGCAGACAATCATGAAAACAAGTGTCTCACAAAAATTGGAGCAAGACCACAATTAAACCCACTGAGCATTCTACAAAACCTAAGGGTTGATTGTTGGAGAGATTGGGGTGAAATTTGCATAGCAGTACCACAACTCAAGTATCTTTGCACATTCATGATTATTAAATTAATGTACATTTTTCTGTGCCCTAAGTTAATTCTACAGAGATGCAGCATTATGGTTAAACACCCTATTAATGTAAGTTACAGCAAGTAGAAACACTAGTTGTTGTATTTTTAAAGGTTTATGCCTCCATGATAAAAATGTAGATTAAGTAAATGCACAAAAATTTATTTCAAAGAGTGGGCAAATAATACAAATATAATGGAATGTAGCTGTGGATTTTTATAATTAGTATTGTGTTAATTACATATTTACATCTTTAAGTTGTAGTATTCTTGGAAGCCTGAATGTAATCTCAGTCTGTTTTCACTAACATTTTGTACATGACATTTATAATTACAATAAAGATTTATCTTAATTGGGGGGACAATTTTTGAGAGAGGCTAGTGTGAAAACCATGTCCACTGCATGTATTTTTCTTGTATAGTTCAAGAGGCCCACTCTGGTTTTGCACACTGGGTCAGGTAGATTGATTTTTAAATACTTCTCCCGAACAGTTTCCGAAGAGTGGTCCTTAGCAGTTCTATTAAGTCGTGTTGATGTCTTCTTTCTTTGTAGCTGATCTAAAAAGCAGAATTGTGTTCTCTGAGACAGTGCATTTCCAGGGGTTTTCTTCAGCTTCTCAGGTTAAAAGAAAGTGTTCTGGCATCAACACTTTTTTTCCTTAAATTTCCGTATCTTTTGTTTTTAATAGGTGTCTATCTTTTTTTTCTTTAAAAAAATAGAAATGCTTCAAAAGTTTGCGATTTTCATGGTGTTTTATAGAAATAGTTTATGATTATACATACTCTAGAAAGTAACATGCATTAGAAATAAACATCTTTACTTTTTAATTCTTTATGTTTTAAAGTTTAAATCCCTGTTATTTTTACCATTTTGTTGTTTCCACACATCTCATTGCTCTTTCATCTGTGTCTCACCTTTCTGCCTGTTCTGTCCCTCTTGCCCTCCTTTCCTGTGCTGCCCAAGTGTTGTATTCTGGAGGTGTTAAAAAGTCAGAGAAAAGGAGAAAGAGCTGTAGGAAGCAAAAACAGGATGTGGCTTTAAGGATCTAATATGAAATATTTGTGTTATTTGTCTTACATCGTTGTGATCACCTTATCTGTCATAATTGTCTCCAGTGGTCCTTGCATTTAGTTAGTAATGAGTTGGCAAAAGCTCCATGGAACACATCCTGTTGTGTGTCTTACCCTCTTCTCGTGAGAAATCCCCAGTGGTGCCTTGTCCTTCTATCTGAAGTGAGAAGCGTAGAGCAGTTCCAGTTTCATAGCTTAAAAAAATTCTAAAATATTAGAACTGTGTTAATAAAATCCTGAAAACAATATCAAGGAATTTTTTTTAAGTGTGACTTGGTATGTTTTTTATCAGAAATGTCAATATGAGTGGAATACACAGCAGATGGGATACAGGTAAGTTTGTTATGTAGATGGTAGTATCTCCATGCCCCAGAACAATAAAAGAGGGACCACAAATGTGCCGTTCACCGTATTTTCTTGTAGCAATTGCTAATGAATATAACTGCTCTCTCACTAGTGGACATGACTGGCTCTAACAGGCTGCATTTTCTTTGCAGTTTGCGGTTATTTCAGAAGTTTGACAACTTCAGGATTCTTGTGTGTGGCGGTGATGGAAGTGTGGGTTGGGTCTTGTCAGAAATTGATAAGCTCAGTTTGCACAAACAGGCAAGTGTACATAACTTTCCTTAGCTTGCTTGATCTTGACTTGGTTAACCATTTCTTATATTGCTGTATATGGGCCAATCTCAGTAATTCCTGCTAAATAAAAACTTAAACTGGTGTGAACAGGACAAGGTGTACCAGGATTACACAATTCTATTTAGCCAACCTGGTGGCCCGACAGCTCCCCAGGGCTCACCATATTGAGCGTGGACACCCACTCGGCACAGCGCACTGCAGCCCAGAACCCCTGTGATATTTTAGGGTATCAGGTAGCGACAGGACTAGAGAGAATGGAGCAAAGCTGGAGCTGGGTAGATTTAGACTGGATGTGAGGAGGATGTTCTTCACCGTGAGAATGGTGTGGGGCCCCATCCCTGGAGGTGTTTAAGGCCAGGCTGGGTGAGGCTTTGGCCAGCTTGATCTAGGGTGGGGTGTCCCTGCCCATGGCATGGGGGTTGGAACTGGATGATCCTGTCGTCTCTTCCAGCCCTGACTGATTCTATGATTCTATAGTGACTTACGATGGAGAAGGTACTTCCATCTTAAAGCCTGTGTTGCAGGTGCTTGGAACTTGTAGAAAACAATATGGATGTGTTTCTGTGTGACTTGGTCTAGGTGATCCTGCTGTGGCAGGGGGATTGGACTAGATGATCTTTTGGGGTCCCTTCCAATCCCTAATGATGATTCTGTGATTCTAAGTGAGAACATTAGCACTTTATGCAGTGTACTTGAAAAAATAAGGGATTGATTTGTAATTCTTATTCTTATATCAGTACAAGAGAAAAAAATTAAAAGAGATATTTCAAAAAACAAATTTAAGCATTTAGAAAGAAATAGAGCTTCAATACTTTTAACTCCTTTGAAATCAAGAAAGACACCACTCAATGCAAAAGAGAAGAAAAGATGGTTTGAAAAATAGCCAATACAGCAGAAATTCATTTTACAACCAGGGAAAGAACAAGAGGTTAAACTATTTGCATACTTAAAAGGCATGATCTTCACACTCCTATGTGCCTAGAATACAGTAATGTGAACTCCATTACATGTGGAAAAGTGAATGAGCATTTCCTGAAAATACAGTCATCTAAATATTAAACAGGACCTACAAACGGAACATATGCAGAAAACATGAGACAGCAGAGACCTCTGTGGCAGCTGAGGGATATTGAATTGTTTCTTATTAGCAGTACTGGCATTAGGCTCTTAGAAACAACCCAACATTACAGTTTAGTTTTCAGTAATTACCATTCTTCTCCACTCTAGTAAGCGGTTTAACTCCTGAGAAGACATCGGCAAGCTCAGTCATCCTTTCAGATCCCTCTTTTTTATAATTCTCCCACTTAGTTTGTTTTTCTGACAGCATCTGCTTGAACATCTATTGAAAAAGCAATGTATGTGGGTTACTGACAAGAAGGACAACAGTCAAAATAAAGTACTGATTGAACTGACTTACAGTGATTACTATGTAACTTCAAGATCTTGCTAGAGAAATACAAAACAAAATACTTTATGAAAACCGACCCAAGTGATGAACACACAGTGAAAGAGAGTAACTGCAGTGTGATTACTCACTTTTAGTCCCTTATAAAAAACACCAGTGGCTTTTTTGGCATGGAGATCCTAGCAAACCCTAGTCTAACACTGACTCACACTTTGCAAAAGCCGTACTCGTGAGTCAAGCACAGTTATGCATTTGACCAGTCTAGTACCAGCGCATTAATGGGAGATCAGAATTTCATGCACAGGTCTAAGAGTTTTCTTAGCAGCTTATCCTGAGCACACATAGGCTTTCCTCTCTGTTTAAAAGAAAAAGAGAAGTGTAGCAGACAAAACTATCTTTTTGCTATCTTCTATAGGAAACTCACAATTAACAAATCAAAATAATCAGTCTTTACGTAAGTGGACTGGAACATAAATGAACTGTTCTTCAGCTCTATTGTGTCATTCATGGAAAAATGCTGAAGAAGTCAGTGGTAGCACATTACCTCTTTCAAAATGAATTCAAATTGAGCTGTATCCAGAAGAAGCTGAAAAAGGATCCTGGGATTGTACTTTGAGTCTGTTAGGATTTGATCCTTTATCTGGCGGAGACGTTTGTTATTTGGATCACAAACTGCAAATGGAAAGACAACATTCCTCCTCTGTTCCAGAATGTGGCCAAGATTTTCAATCTTTGTAAACAGACTCTTTTTTAATAGCTTAAAAGCAAAAGCATTCTGCTCTAAAATGCAAATCCCCATTTCTTCTCTATTTACATGGGTCTTACTGCCTTTGTACAACCCTTCCTTAGAACAGAAAATAAATAAGGTTTATGTGATGCTTCAGTCTTATTTAAACTCTTCTGCTGCCTTCTCCAAACTGAACAAAAATTTACTACACCTGCCTCTGAAGCCCAGAGATCAATGTTTTGGAAACCACTGCAGAAAGCATGTGGAGGTGTAACTGAAGCCCTCGCACAAATCAAGAAGCCCCAAAGACAGCACAAACATTTGATCAAGAGAATGTCTAAACAGGCAAGCTCACAGATCCACACTCATGCCACAGACCCTATTAATCCATTTCCGTTGAATTTCAGTTCACCAGAAGAAAGGTCTTGATTTTAAACTAATTATTATTAATATATTATTAATATATTAAAAAGTTCACTACTGCTTTCTTTTTGATGCTAGGCAGAACTTTCAGAATGCTGCTTTAAGTGACAAGGCAGAAAAAGTTCCCAGACATCTTTTGCAGAAAATTATTCAACAGGATCATGACTTCTTGTACTACTTTCTGTATCTGTGTCTAGTATGCAAGACTTAAGGAAACACGTGTGCTGTTTAGCCAAAGATAGAGGAGTCTGTTAGCAAAAGAACAGCTCAGCACATACTGAGCACTACCAAAACTGGACTTCAACAACACATGCTGGTCTTCCCTCAAGACGCAATGTAATGCATCAGGACAGCAGGACTGAGGGCTCTGTAACTGTAATGCTTTAGCTAAGTAGAGTATTTTCTGCAGAAAAGTTTTGAAAAGTGGCTGCCCCCCTGCTTCTCGTCCCCCTTGGCCTTCTTCATCTGTCTCCATCTTAAGACTTTTGGAGTTGCGTCAGCTTGCCACTGAGATAAAATGTTCATTGAGATTTCATCTAGATCACTTTTCAACACGAAGAAAATTTATGATGAGTGGGAGGACTTGTTTGGGAGAGACTTTTGAGATTTCTGAACTTAATGATGACTCTGCAGAACTTCATGAGGACATTGCTGAACTGTCATGATTTAGAGAGAGAAGCAGGAACTGTCTACAATCGACATTTTAAACATTTTCTATTTTGGTAACTGTAAAAACACGTGATACTCTATTTGTATCTTGTGGTGTTGGTTTCTACTGATATATGGTGGGGGCAGTGAATTGGAGTGAATTAAAATGTCTTGAGGCCTCCCTTTCTATCACCTGCAGATTGTAATGGGTTTTGTCAAATTCTCCCTTTGTGTCTGACGCTTCAGATGGGAACTCTTGGTTGAAATGTGGTTGGGAACTCTGACTCATGATGTTGATGATGACCCAGGTGGCATGCATGGGGATCCGGAGATGAGGACCCCCTCAACACTACAACGCTGCTACAGGCATTAGAGTAACACAAGTCTTACCTGTGTCTGCACTGTGGAGCATCAGCCAGCGGATTGCTACGTTACCGTCTCGCAGGCAGTTGAGCAGCTTGGGAATGTTGTCCAGCACCAGCTCTTCACGGAGACAGCCCTCTTTGAGGAACTGCTGCACCTGAGTGTGCACTCGCTCTGTGACTGCAGCGTATCTGCTTGCCTTCGAATATACAATGCTTGCATCAAGCCTTGTCTCAAATGGGATACATCAGGTACAATGCGCCTGCGGCTTCCCATGAACTGACAAGGCACACAGACCAAAGAACTGCTATAAAAGTTATGGTCATTACTAGCAGGCAGTATCATACACTGCAGCTGCATGATAAAGGGTGCAAGCTAAATTTTTAAGAGCCTACAGAGGAAGCACAATGCTTCAAAAACACAGAGTTGTAAGCTTCCTACACTAACCAGAAATCACTCCTAAAAACCAGTACTCATATTTTACTGCCTAATGGGAAAGAGCAACAAAAATCTATTCCAGAATGGAAATAATTGTTATGAATTAAATGTCACTCCCACTTACCACATTTATTCCCTAGAGACTAAGGAGAAATTTCTGCTCGTATTCCCTAAGTTTACTAGACAATACATAGTAAGTTTCTCCTAATTAAACACTTTTGTGTGTTCTTTACTGAACAGTGGGTTTAGATCCCGAGGAGGCATTTAGCTATCATCAGTCAACTTATCTACTGATTGGGTAAACAATCAACCAACCCAATACCTTGTTTCTGAGGCACAGAAAAACAATTTCACATAAAATGACCAAACTGCATTGCATTACACAATGTTCTGGTATCATTCTAGTAAATCACAGAACCACAGGCTTTTCCAGGCTCAACACCCTCACCTCCCTCAGCCTCTCCTCATCAGACTTTCCCTCCAGTCCCTGCCCCAGCCTTGTTGCTCCTCCAGACATGTTCCAGACCTCAATCTCTTTCTTGAAGTGAGGGGTCCACAACTGCACACAACATCAAATGCTTTTTCCTCATTATTGCTTAATTAATTTGGGAGGCTCCATTTAAACCTGCTGACAGTCTGTCAGCAGAAATGTGTCACTTCTGAACCTGTTATCTACGAAAGACCAACACTATAGTCAGCTTAAGATATGCCAATACTGAGTAACACTGTAAGAGTGCTAGCATCTATTCAGTTGAGTCACAACCCTGAAACATTTAAGGGAAACTAACACTGCAAGAGAGAATGGAACAAGCAGAGTAGTGAAGACCAGGTTTTGAAGCTTTAAAGTGTCTTTAACTTGAAGTTATCTACAAAGTACTGTACTTCACTGTAATGCTGATGTCTACGTGAAATAAAGACCCATGCATTACTGACCTCGTACAATACAGCTGAGATGCTCATACAGCTTGAAATCTTACAATACTCAACTCAGGCTTACTTACCTGCTCTTTGACGTTGGAAAGATCCAGCGTGTAGTTAAGTGCAGTTTTAGCAGCTTTGTAGGGTTCCCATGCTTCTGATAGATTTACAGTGATTCCCATGTAAATGCTAATCACCTAAGATTGGAAGCAGAAAATAAAAACCAGAAATGAAACTTCTTGTTCAGAAAAAGACACACTTTTCATTTACCTCTATGAACAGAAAGCAATCTGAATGAATCCTACTCTGAGAAAGCCTACTCCTGACCTGCCATTTAGAGTAATGTGCCCAGATCTGGGCTCCTTGTGGTGAGACAGACATGAACAAACCGGAATGAATCAATCAGAAGGCCACGAAGACAAAGGAACCCACTGTGAAAGTACATGCTGAGGGAGCTGGGTGTGCTTCAGCTGGAGAAAAGATCACTACGAGAACTAACAGCTGTCTTCTACTGCCTAAAGGGTTGTTATGAATAAGGCAAAGCTGGTCCCATCTCAGAGGTGCAGAGTAAAAAGAGATGGCAGTCAGAAGCTACAACGGAAATTCCAGCTGTACAGAAGAAAGAAATTCTTCACCACTAGAGTTATTAAGCACATCCACAGGTATCCAGAGGCTGTAGATCTTATTTTAGCTATTTTAGAAACAACTGGACAAAGGTCAAGCAACTTTACTTTGAAGCTAGCCCTCCTTTGAGGAAAAAGGCTGAACTAGAAGATGCCTCTATTCAGCATTTTAGACAATAAATGATCTTTTCAAAGGATAGCTTTCCACACTTTCCCAAAAAGTTTGACTCAGTCTGTTTCACTCTGAACAAAGTAAAATCTCCCCAGAGAATAATCTATTCCAGTTTAAGGACATTATTAGTTTCTATAATGGAGACTGTAAAAAGAAGGTAAATTGTTCTAAAGCATAAAATCCAGCAACAGTTTAAACAGAGTTATCTTTTACCCAATTATCTGGGAAGTATTTATCCACTATCTCTCTCATTTTAGCTTGTTGAGTGTGAAGAATAGAAGGGTCGAAGTACAGTATCACGTAGAGCATAGCAGCCTGAGTAGCCAGGGCAGTGCTGCGGTGTTCTGGTAACGGATATGCTGAAACCTAGGGAAAGGGAACAAAACAAAACTGTACCTAACATAACTGCAGCATGAACACTCCCAAACATTCTGCAGCATACTATAGGTACAGTACACAGATATTCAGAGTCAAGGAGGATATGCTTGACAAGCTTACACGTACAGCATATTTACCAGATATATTTTACAAAATAGTTGACTGTGTAGAAACAGCTTTGTATAGAAATACTTATGTTTCTCATTATCAAGCACCACACAATAAAAAATCACGTATCTTATTATTATTTTAATGCAAAGGCAACAGACCCACAATATTATACCACGAAAAAAGTACCTTCAGTAGAAAATATTGGCTGACTCAAGTAAGATTTCTTGGTTAAGCACTTTACAAGAGCATAGTCTCACAAACATCTCACAGTTTCCCATCAGAGACATAGGCTATATCATAAACTCGGCTTTTTTCACAACTTGCTAAGTTCTTTTGTTCCTACAACTGTACATTTTAAACATCCTTACAGCACAGTACCTGGTTATAGATGTCATCTGAACGTAAGCGGCCAATTACCATGCTAATGAATGTTTCACTGATGGGTACCCTGCTGAAGTAACTCTCGGGGTAGTTTGGGGGTCTTTTAGCTCCAGGCTGGCTCGAGTATCCAGTACTTCGAAGCAATTTACAGATATCGTCTAAATTGGAATCAGCAGAGGATCGTGCCGCGCTGTTTCACAGGAGAAAGGAACAAAAATTATGCTGTATGACCTAACCATTTCCTCTTCTTTCCCTTGTAACCATGTGTTTTGTCCAAGACAATTATCAGTTAGGTCTGGGAGATTTTTGGTTTCTTTACCCTAAGAATGCAGTGTTCACTGTATTACAGGAAAACAATGATAAATGTCGGTAAAGGAATCCCAGACAAGCACACAAAGCACAACAGCAAAATAGAATTTATTCAGGAACATAAACAAGTGGTTTTATGTTCAGGGAGGAGCTTTGTTCTGAGTTCTATATTCAGGAGTTTTGTTTTCCTTTATTTTACCTTTCTTGTCCTTGTTGATCCACTTCCGCATGCCAGAGTTAAGGAATCCTCTCTCATTATATACTGAGAGGCATAAACACAGTCAAAAAGCACAGGAACACGCCTCCTTTTTCAAGTGTGTGAAAGGATTTGCCCTGACACCCTCTTAAAGCCTAAATGACACAGATAATGCTGTCAACCTTCCCTGGGAAAATAATTATTGATTTGACTAATCAAACACTGTAACTATAAGAAGTCTGACTTGCAATACATTTATCATGTAGCTATTCAGGACTTTTCACCAAGATTTGCTCGTACACTTGAGAATCTATGACACCCCCAATACCTGACATGTACAGTCTTAAAGCCTTGGCTGAAAAACTGTCTGTGGACTCAAATCTCTACTGTAACAGCATGAAAAACCTGTTGCTTCAGCTTTGCAGCTAGATTTCCAAATACAGCTAAAGCAGTACGTTCTACTGACATTCAAAGAGCTGTGTTCAATTATCAGTTGATAAAAAACTGCCAATATTTACATGAATTTAGTAATCTCATTAACTGAATATCTTGCAGGTTACACCCTTCAGCCTCAAGCGCTTCTGCACACCAACATACATTACCTGTATCTGTAGTAGGAAACCAACATTCTTTCTCTGACTTCTCCTTCAATCTTCTGGTCAATGACCAGCAGCATGACTCCATACAGATAGAGTGCTTCACACTGTTCAGAAAAAGGAAAAGCAAAGGGAAGCAATCACATAAAGGCAATTTTGTTGTAACATGAAAGGACAAACACGCACTTGCAAACTAATGACCATCAACTATATAGATAGAGCTGCACATGTGTGGTCTTCCTACTCCCAGACGGGAGTCATGGCATTTCCATACATTCAGTAAATTTAACTCTTCATCTATTTTGGCAAAAAATTACTGGTTCATCTTCTACTATTATACAATGCTTTTAATACTTACTAGAAGCTGTTTTCCATCTTCATTAAGGAGGACAGTTTCTAACGTTTGCTGAATGTAAATTCCTTCATTGAGGTCATCTAAATATCTAGGGATCATAATGAAGAACTGTCATTGATTGTTCTGCTCTCAAATCATATGTCCTCAGAATTCAGCTGGCTGATATGCTTTGAAAGCCAATAGACACACAAAGACATTTGCAGCACAGGATTTTTCAGAAGAAGAGATGCTCTTCTTTAATTAGAGGCTAGAAATCTTAGGCAGAGCCAACCAGTTGGCAAAAGTCTCTTTCCTACCATACCCTAATGATGTATGTGAAATATGCTGGAGGATACCCTATAATTTACAGCTTACATCCTCTTCTTCTTCCTATGGATAGATAACAGCCTGAGAAGAGAGTACTGAGAAGACTTCTACTCCAAAATGTAGTAAAAGTGTCATATTTACAAGTTACCTCAGAAATATCTCTCGGAAATACCATAAATTAATCTCAATTTGTCTCCCTTTATTAAAAAAAAATCTTTAAGACAAACTCCATGATAAAGACAAAAAAAACTAGCTCCAGCTTACAATTGAAGGAAACAAGATAGAGACATTAAACATTTCAGAGTCGTACAGCAAGCTGGTTAGAAACAGTAGGAGCATAAGCAAGTGTTCACACCACCAATTCAGGTTTTCAGATGCACGTGAATACGCTACAACAGCCAGTGTCTTAGGTGTTAAAGGGAAAAGCTTCCTATTATTCAGACTAAAGAGTAATCTAGTCTAGAAGAAAATCCACATGCATATAAGATCCAAACCTGTTTAAATCAACAATGTATTTATGGACACTCTGAAAGGCGAGGTAAAATCTTGTCAAAATTTCAATGTTGTTCTCACGGAATTCCTCATCTAAATCCAGTAAATCAGGTTTGGCTTCCAGTTTGCCTTCACTTGCCTCAGGCCCCTAAGGAAAAGAAACTCATCTTTAGAAACAGTATTTGACATTGACCTCTATTTTACTTTTCTTCAGCAGGACCCTGAAGAACTACAAGCAGCACCGTGTGCATACCACCAGAATGAGCATTCCTCACATAAAGAATCTATAGTTATCCAAGGCACTTTATGATTGAACGTTTATTCCACAAAGATTAGTTTTACACTGTGACAATCTGCAATGATTTTAAACATGACTTGTGCTACGTCACCAATGGAAAAGGATAGTTAAAGCCCCAGTGCCTCTGAAGCCACTGTGTTGTGGTTTTTGCACTGCTAAGTACCTCTCTGCTGGATTGTTTTTGTTTAGACATCTACCCAGCTGATTTATCAGATAGAAACCGCAATCTCAAGGGCTCACAAAGCTCAGCACTTCCTCATACATTTACATTGCTTGAAAGTATTAGACTCAGGTTGCATTTACAGACTGTGGACCTAGCTTAGCACTAGTTCCCCATGCTAATGAAGAAACTATAATTAACAACTGTGGGGGGAAAAGGGGTGGAAAGGGTTGGGGTGAAAAGTCTAACTTCATTAAAGAGATGGTACAAACGGTAACTGGCAACATTCCTCATAACCACTGCTTGGTCTTACAATCACCATCTAAACAAAAACACTGCTACTGTTTAATTAAAAATATTATTAACATTTAATTGAAAAGACTGTTAACGTCATTCCACAGACAGCTTAAGATCATGGCTAAACAAGTCAACATGAACTCCGTAAAAACATCTTAAAATGGAGTTAAAATCAAGTCTCAAGCTTAACAGCCAGCTGACAATTTTTCTATGTTTTTAGAAATGCTCTTCTGCATTTCTTTTTGTGCAAAACACCTACAGAAATGAAAGACAAAAGTTCAAATGAGCAACCTGAATTTTCTAATTTCTAATCTATTCTCACTAGGTAATTCTAACCATCGTGAACACACAAATGGCACATCCACAGCAAAACTACTTGTGAATGCACTAATCTCTGCTGTATGTCTTTTATGAATTCTGTCAGGATTACTCTGAAAAGCAGCAACACTGCTGTGCTTTCATAATATCAACAATCTTACAATTGCGAGGATAACTGTATTTCTCACCAATAATATTGATCTGTTTCTACATTTTCAACTAATTTGTGTACAAAAAAACTTCGAGCAAGCACTTAGATCTAAAGGTACTGGGGAATTCATTTATGCTCAAGTTTTTCAGTGTTCAAGGCTAATTGTTCAGGCTTGAAATTTATAATTACTAGAAAAAAAATGTTAAAATGTCTCCCTCTCACAGAATGATTAAGGCTGGAAAAGCCTTCTGAGCTCATCCAGCCCAGCCTATGATCTAACATTGCCACAGCCAGGCTGTCCTTCAACCTCTCTAGGGATGGGGACTCCAACACTGACCTGGGAAGTACATTCCATGGTTTGATCACCCTTTCCGTGAGGAAGACCTTCCCAAGATCCAAGCTAACTCTCCCCTGGTGCAGCTTCAGGCTATCTTGCTTTACAATTAACACTTCCTATATCATACAATCCAAAACCAGTCAGTCTCTGATGGAGGACAGAGTAGGGAAAAAGGTAGAGCAAGAAGCTTAATTTTGTAAGGGAAGTAAGAGCTTTCCATGGCCTCTGTTCTTTATTTGTTTATTCAGCACATGCAAAAAGTTCAGTGAAGGAACAAACACTGTACTGTCAGAGAGGAAAGCAGAAAGCAGTTTTTTATGGCTGCAAAGAACAAGCTACAGATAACCAAGGGAAGATGGGCATATTGCCCACAGTACTGCTCCAAAGGAAAACAACCAACTGCACAGGCTCAGAACCTGCTGATGAATGAACTACTTAATTTTTCTGCAGGAGAGAATAACAACAAAACCAACATTCCATCAACCCTGCCCCTGAATCCAAAATTCAAGTTTTACACAACCAATATCCACCAAAGTTCACTGGCTACAGAATCACTGAGGTTGGAAAAGCTGTCTGAGCTCAGCAAGCCCAGTCCATTACCTAACATCATCACAGCAGCCAGACCAGGGCACTAAGGGTCAAAACCAGTCTGTCTTTAAACATCTCCAGGGATGGGGACTCCACCAATGCCCTGGGCAGTCCACTGACAGAATCACAGAACATTAGGGATTGGAAGTGACCTCAAAAAATCCTCCAGTTCAATCCCCCTGCCACAGCAGGATCACCTAGACCTAGACACACAGGAACATATCCAGGTGGGTTTTAAACGTCTCCAGAGAAGGAGACTCCACAATCACACTGGGCAGCCTGTTCCAGTGCTCTGTAGCCCTCATCGTGAAACTCATTCTCATATTTATATGGAACCCCCTATGTTCCAGCTTATACCCATTGCCCCTTGTCCTATCACTAGATGACATTGAGAAGAGCCTGGCTCCATCCTTCTGATACCCACCCTTCTCATATTTGCAGACATTAATGAGGTCACCCCTCAGTCTCCTCCAAGCTCAAGAGACCCAGCTCCCTCAGCCTTTCCTCATAAGGGAGGTGTTTAGCTTCCTTCATCATCCTTGTTGCTCTATGCTGGACTCCCTCTAGCAGCTCCATTCAAAGACTTCTGAACTGAGGGTCCCAGAATTGGACACAATACTCCAGATGAGGTCTCACCAGGGCAGAAGAGAGGGGGAGAAGAACCTCTCTCAATTCTGCTAACCACCCTCTTCTCATCCACCCTAACATCCCTAACATCCAACCTAACCCTCCCCTGGCACAGTTTCAGGCCCTGCTCTCTCATCCTGGTGCTGGTTGTATTCGAGAAGAGTCCAACCCCCATCTGACTACAATCTCCCTTGAGGGAGTTGGAGAGAGGGAGAAGGTACCCCCTGAGTCTCCCCTTCTCCAGGCTCAACACCCCCAGCTCCCTCAGCCTCTCAGCCCCAGTACAAGGAGAGAATCACGTCCCTAGACCTGCTGGCTACACTACTGCTGATCCAAGCCAGGATGCCATTGGCTTTCCACTTGGGCATACTGGGCTACACGATTCATTAAACATTTTGAAAGGTGTAGCTGTGAGTGCTCTTGACTGCACTGCTGCCTCCTTGCCCTTACCCTCACCCTCTTGGTGTGGGTACCAGTTATGGCTACATTCAGCCTAGCAGTACAAGGACAGAACCTTACCTGGGCTGCTTCAGGTCACTGAAACGAGTAAGACAAGACCGAGCTGACCAGAAGCACACAAAATACAAACTAGCATATCCCAATTGCTGTCTCAGTTTAGTGAATCTCTGAAAAGAACTAGGTAAGTTAGAAGTCACAACAGTCAAATCTGAACTGTAATAAACTAGTTATAAACATCGTAGTCAGGAATGGCTGTTTAATAGCCTGAAGTGCCCTCATGTAGGACAGCAGCGTTTTAAGAAGTTGAACAATAAAAGATTTACCTTAAAATAACTGAAATCAAATATGATATCCCCATACTTCTGTTGGTCAGCTTTGTCCCTTAGCCTGAAAACAGCAGGAATAAACTCCGAAAGTCTCAGAAGTTCCGCAATAATGGCATTTCCACATGAGACGATCCGAAGAATTGCCTGACCGCAGAGGTTGTTCTCAGCCAGAAAATCAACCATTGTGGAGCTGGATGGGAGAGATCAGCACAAGTACTGCAGGTGGACTCTGAGTTTTTAGGTTACTTGAAGAAGAAAATCTGATGAGAAACCAAGCTGCATCATTAATAAACTGCAGAAACAAACCCACACACGTTCAGAGCAGTTTGCATTCTTATTCTTGGTACTTTAATCTACATGGATTTTTAAGGACTGTCCAATATTTCAATTTATGAAATTCATGTTATTCTTAGATCTGTAAAATGAAGAAAACACGCACTGAATTCATCTTCAGCCTCATTCCCACTGCATGGAGCAATGTGTGACCAAGCAAGGAAAGCATGACCAGAAAAGGGGAAAAATCATAGAATCATGGAATCATTTAGGTTGGAAACACCTTCAAATCATGGAGTCCAATCATTAACCCAATTGTCCCAACCCTAAACCCTGTCCCTGAGCTTCAGATCTCCACGGCTGTGACACTCGCCAGGGATGGCGATTCACCCCTCCTCCCCGGCAGTCTGTTCCAAGGCCTGAGGGCCTGTCCATGGCGAAGATTCTCCTACTGACCAACCTAATTTAACGCCTATTTCGTGCAGGAAGCGGAGGACAGCGCTAACGAAATCAAGCCCTGATCTTCACAAACATCCATGGGAAGTTACGAGCCATTTTTTTTTCTTTACCATTAACCTGCCAATCCACGGGGATAAATTCAAGATGACGGTGCCTCTTCTGCCTTAAAACAGGAACGCGGTCCCGGCCTTCCCCTGGGTCGAAGCGCAGGCGTTGGGGCTGCAGGGCCAGGACCTCCCCCATCCCCCTCCGTTCGAACTGCCCGCGCCAGCGCCAGCCTGAGACCCTCTGGGCGCTCACCCTGTCCTGCCGCCGCTGAGCTCCGAGCTGGCGGCGCTCCCTGCGCGGCCGCTCCCGCCGGGCCCGACCGACCCCACCCGGCCCGGCCTCCTTCCCTCTCTCTCTCTCACATGACAGCACAGAGCGGCGCCGCTTGATGAGGCAGTTCCGCCGCCCGCCCGCCCGACTGTCCCCTGGCTCGTCTGACCGGGGAGGCCAGGCTTGACGCGGGAGTGGAGCCTCTGCGGGTGAGCGGCGTCGTCCCAGGTGCAGAGGCGGGAGAGAAGGTGAGGGCAGAGGCGGGCGGGGAGGGCCAAGGGGCTGATGCTCCCTGTGTGTGGCTGCCCGAGGGTAGGGGGCCGCTCCGGGTATGGACGGCGTGAGGCAGAGGCTGGAGAGCGGAGCTGTTGGGCTTTTCTCCCGGCCGTTGTGGCAGGGAAGTAACATGTCCTGGTGTTCACTGAATCGCAGAGTAGTTTGGGTTGAAAGCGACCTCAGAAGTGTCTATTTCCATGCCCAGGCCATGGGCAGGGATACCAGCCTGGCTTTAAACACTTCCAGGGAAGGGTCATGCACAGTCTCCGTGGGCAGCCTGTTCCGGTGCCTCACCACCCTCATAGAGAGGAATTTGTTCGGAAGATCCGATCTAAATCTACCTTCTATTAGCTTGAACCCATCCCCCTTGTCCTGTGACTACAGTCCCTCATAAAAAGTCTCTCTCTACCTTTCCTGGAGCCCCTTCAGGTACTGGAAGCTGCTGTAAGCCAACTCTTCACGACCCCAATTCCCTCAACCTGTCCTAATAATAGGAGAGGTGCCCCAGACCTCTCCTAGATGGTCATGGAGTGTATGAAGAGGGCAAACACTAATCCAGATACTCAGTGAGCTTTTGTCACCTGTACATGTTGTGTTACTGAAGTGATTGTTTTTTCTTACCTCTGCTTCATAGTTTGGGATCATTTGATCACATTATTGAAAGATAAACAGCCTGCCTCAGTAAGCTCTCTTGGTCTCCTTTTCAACCCTGATTTAGCTAGTTGTATTTTCCAGAAGTGAGAGAGACTGGATGGCTGGGCACAGAGAGTGGTGGTGAATGGTGCCCCATCCAGTTGGTGTCCAGTGACCAGTGGTGTTCCCCAAGAATCAGTACCAGGCCCAGTTGCATGCAACATCTTTACTGATGACCTGGATGAGGGCATTAAGTCTACCGTTAGTAAATTCGTGGATGACACCAAGTTAAGTGGGGAGTGCCGATCTGCTGGAGGAGAGGAAGATACTGCAGAGAGATCTGGACAGGCTGGGTCAATGGGCAGAGGCCAACAGGATGAGGTTTTTGTAGGACCATAGTAACTCCATGCAGCCATAGAGTAGGGCATGAGTGGCTGGAGAGCAGCCAGTTAGAGAGGGACCTGGCAGTACTGGTTGACAGCCTGGCCAGCAGGGTGCCCAGGTAGCCCAGAAGGCCTATGGCATCCTGGCTTGTATCAGCAATAGTGTGGCCAGAAGGGTTAGGAACATAATTCTCCCCTTGTACTGGACACTGGGGAGGCCACCCCTCGAGTACTGGGGGCAGTTATGAGCCCCTCACTTCATGAAAGAGATGGAGGAGCTGAAGTGGGTCCAGAGGAGCAATGAGGCTGGGAAAGGGACTGAAGGGAAAGTCTGCTGAGGAGAGGCTGAGGGAGCAGGAGGTGTTGAGCCTGGAGAAGAGACTCAGAGAGGACCTTCTCCCTCTCTCCAACTGCCTGAAGGGATGTTGTAGTCAGGTGGAGGTTGGGCTCTTCTTGCAGGCAACCAGTGCCAGGATGAGAGGGCAGGGCCTGAAACTGCGCCTGGGGAGGGTTTAGGTTGGATGTTAGGAAGCCCTTCCTCAGGGAAAGGGTGATCAGACCTTGGAATGGACTTCCCAGGGCAGTGGTGGAGTCCCCATCCCTGGAGGTGTTTAAGGACTGACTGGCTGTGGCTTTTAGTGTCCTGTTAGTGGTGTGGCCGATGTGGTGATGTTAGATCATGGGCTGGACTGGCTGAGCTCAGAGGGCTTTTCCAACCTCAATCATTCTGTTATTCTGTGAGAAGGGGTGTGGGAGTGTAAACTGTTCAGCGCTTGCTGCAGACCATCCTGGCAGAAGAAAGTGCCTTAAAAACACTGTGAAATGCCTTCCAGGAAGGAATGGGACTTTTCCTCTGTAAGCTGTGGAGTTCACTTAAAATATTCAAGAGTGAAATCTTTGTTTGGGATCATAAACACTTCTAGGAGAACTAAATGTAATTCTTTTTTTAAAGACAAATTTGCCCTGAAGTGCTTAAATTATCTTCCAAAAGACACTTTGAAATGAATGGTATGATTTAATATGGCAGACAGTAACTTCTGGTCCTTTGTAGTTGCTAATTGCTACTATAAGTGTAAAGGAGCCTCTTTAAACTTTCACTGTTTGTTTTTTTCAGATTCCTGCTGTGAAATTTCCAAAAGATCAGCAGGGTTCTCAATTAGTGAGATTTACCAAGGGCAAGGTGGAATCAGGTTCTCTCTGATAACTTGATAGACTAAATGGGCCCAGAAAGATACAGCTGCAGATATGGGGTATTTTTCATTTCTTAGGGCATATTTGCATCACAGGGGCTCTGCAAGCTGTCTTGCTAACATGGCCTACAGGTGTTTTAAAAAGAAAAGGTAAATAATGTTGCAGCTGAAAGCATTTGTTAAATTTTTAACAAAGTGGTTTCAAGGAGTTCTGTAGGGAACCTTTTTCTTGTCTGTTGTTGGTCTGACGTAGTGTAAAGATCTTTAAAGATAACAATAACCATCTTTTGGCAGGGAGAGCATGAGTTGCCATAACTGGAGCTGTTGTTGAAGGCTGCTGCTGCTTCCTCTATGACATGAGTTAACTTTTGACATATGGAAAAACCCAAGAACTCTGATTAGAGTTTTTGAGGAGGTAGTTTATTATCGCCAATGGGCACACGGGGCTCGCGCCACCACAGGCGTGTGCACTAAGCTGGCCACAAATCAACGATTATATGTTGTACAATAATACATATTCATTAGATTTCCCAATACGCGTAATACATAGTAAAGATCTGCCCGCTTCACATGTAAATTAAGTCTCCTCCCATTGAGGAGATGCTTGAGAAAACGCTGTATTTAGTGGTAGAGCCTTTCTACTGGTCAGCATTCCAAAGCACAGGCCATCTGCTTCCTTATCTTTAAGAATGCGACCTCCACAATGGATAGTCTGGCTTGTTATCTGGTTCAAGGCCTGTTTGCCTTCTTGCTGGAGGCAGCTGTTTTCTAAGTTTTGCTTGTCATCAGTCACTTTACAAAGAAGGTAGGGAGGAAGACAGTTTCTGTGTGAATCAGGAGTTTGGGTTGTGGTGAACTTAAACTGTTGTTGAAATATTGGAAGCAAATGACCTAAAAATCATGACAGGAGAAGCAGCTAATCCCACAAGGCTGTAGGTTGTGGATCTGTATTGGAAAGAAAAACAATGGTAAAGAAGATAAACCTGATTCCTGTGTGGTACTGTTCTGTGCAATGGAACTGGCACAAAAATTTCCAGCGCTTTAGGGAGAGCAAGTAGCTTTTGTAAGGTGGGCTTTCATTTAAAAATGGTGCTAGGGGTTTTACTGCTAAGCACATTCTTAACAGAGGGGCCCTCTGTTAGATTAATTTGTCTAAGAGCCCACTAATTGAAACCGGCTTGTAGCTTGTGAAGCTGAGTTACTTTTTTTATTTAGCCTATTTGATAATATTCCTAGAAAACACACAAGTGTTTGGGCATGCAGGCCTCTGGATCTCAGACAGAGCAGTGATTTTCAAGTGAACATAACCACTGAATTTGAACCTCATTGTGGTTAAGCAATAGGAATATGCAGATGAAAACTGTAAGTTACTTCTTATGGTGTAGATCTGCTTAATATTAAGGAGGAGGTGAATTGAAAACATCTGGGATATTGCAGTTCAACTGAAATTACTGACATTTTGGGCACTATCCAGTGGTTCTGTTGACACTGTTTATCATTCGCTATCTGTACTTCTGTTTTCTCTCCAAATCCTTTGGGTATCAACTACGTTCAAAAAGCTGTATCTGTTATTTCTAGAATAAGTTTCAAGATGCCAGGCGGTGCAAGAATCTCTTTCAACTCTGTGGAGTCTGCTCTTTCATCTTTGAAAAACTGCCAGTCTTACATAAATACTGGAATGGATATTGCTATTCACGTTGCCCTTGACCTTGTGGAAAGTTTCAGTAAGTATATTCTCTCTTTTATTGCATCTTGGATCTGACAAGTGAATCCTAGGCTTACGTGTTTTGATTTAGTTACTGTCAATATCTATCTTCATTGTAAGAACTGTAGCTCTTGTGCCTGGACAAGAGTGTTTTCATAACAATCATTTTGTTATCTTAGAAGATAAATTCACATGTCAGCCAAACATTGTCCCAGCTTTTGTAACACGCAAGGCTAACTGTATTCCAGTGGGTATTACCCTGCAGTTCTGTAAAACCTTAAACATTGCTGAACAAAACGGAGGAGACCTTTGAAGTGCATTACTAAAATGAGTTTTCATTGTAATACTGCTGCTTTGTATGTGTTTTATTTGATGTTTAGGTCAGGATATATTAAAATAAGGCTAATGATTTTGAATACAAAGCTTGAGGCACCTGTTAGGGGATGCACTTTTTGTAAATGCTGGTCTTTCTCTGCTGAAAATCAGGCCCTTTTAGTGTTCTTCAGTTTGGACATCTGTGAAGTTAGATTCCTTGAATCTGTAATCCGTTCTAAGAGGTTTGTTGCTATTTCACAGTAGCAGATGTGCTACAAAGCTACTTTCCAAAGACAAACATTAAGAATCTTATTCCTCTACCTTAGAGCTGTGGTACGATTTTCACTACCAAAAAAACCCAAACAACTTCAAAGCACCAAACCACTGGTAGTTTTAAATGTGAGTGGGGAGTGGTGAATGAGAATCCTCTGAAACGAAACCTTTTGCTGTTCATTACGAATCTTATGCTCAATTAAGCTGTGGTTTAGGTTCAATCAAGATGAATGCTTTTTTTTTTTTTAGAGTAATAGTTCTCTCTCCTTTGACCTTTTTACCCATACTGCTATCAGAGGCGACTGACATGTTGACATGTTAGTTCTAGTAGGGCAGAGGAGTTGGAAAGGTTGTATCAACCTTCAGTCAGGGATTCCCTCAGAGGTAACACTGGAACAATAAGTTGGCTTTCCTCTCTGCTTTTGCACTCACAATCTTTCTTACTTCACCCTAAGTAATAAATGGAAACAAGCTGAATGTTCTGAATCCTTTCAGTCACATGACCAGGGAATGATCCACAGAAATCGGTTACTTGTACAAAAGGTGAAAGCTTTGATTAATTTTATCTTTCAGTAGAAGCCCCTGTTGCATTCCCATTGCAATGAGTGAAAGGCACATTAAGCTGGTCTGCAGCTGGAAGTGTGTGCATGACATATACTTCTAAGAAATGTTGTTACCGTCCTCACTTATTGCTGCTGACACATTAGTCTTTATATTACAGCCTTGAAATTATTTTGTCCATTTCATTCAGTATCCAAAAGGACCGTATTTAGTGTTTGGTCCTGCGAGAAGGAAATTATTCTTGGTGAAAATACCTGTAGTCATTGTTCCAGTGAAGTTGCATTCTGTGACTGCAGGGGCAACTTTCCTGTAGAATCATAGTTAGAGAATTATCAAGCATGACCTTTTAACACAGTCCATCCCATTGATCTCCAGACTTGGTATCCCAGACTTGTATTGGTAGTTTCTGCCTCTTTGGTCTGGCATTACTGTGTGAGTTTTTAACGTAAAAGTAGTTGTTCTCGCTCTGCAACTGTCTTTGCAAATGTATGTACGTGTTTGCATGGAACAGATAAATGAGTGAAGCTCCTCACTTTTATAAGGTTTGATTTTCACTTCCCTGACTTCACCACTTGCACTTCAAGTTGTTATGTTCCTTACACCACACCTCCAAGACAGATACAGGGTCTGTGGCATGACATACTTCTGGTCAACAGATACTCCTGATGCTCTGGTGATTGTTCAGCTCTTACTTCCAAATCACACACAGTGATTTCTAGTCCTAGAATTGGTACTCAGCTGTCCTACTTTGCCTTCACATTCTGAGGCAAAACATTTTCACAAAATCACAGAACCCAGTACTTTGCCTGACTTGCTACTGTTTAATGCAGTATCATGGAGGGACTTCCCATAAATTGCCTGATGCGAAGTTAGATCAAAAAGGTCTAACTGGATCGTTCTTCCCTACTTCCTTAGCTGTAGTGGCAGATTTGCTCTTGTTGTATTTGAGGTTCTCCCCAGGCAGCAAACACTGTAGGTTTTTTGTTGTTCTTTGTAACAACATCCTCCATCCACCAACCAAGGATTAAAGAACCTTTTCCCAGTGTCCAACCTAAATCTGCCCTTTTCCAGCTTCAGACTGTGACCTCTTGTCCTGCTGTTCCCTGCCATGTTTTGTGTCAGGGAGATCTGATGCTATGCCAGTTGTGTGAATGTTTCCCTGTTCAGTAGAAATCCCTTCCTGAGGAGTAGCTCCAGAAGAGGCTTTTTGCTTTGTGACGTGCCTAGTGCAGCGTGATGCAAAGGATGCTTCTGAAGGATGTAAAAAGAAAACAGTTTGGTGTTTCAGCACTTCTGTATTCATGTAAGTTATAAAGCAGTTGCATGGTTATTCAAGGGAAGTGAAAATCAAAGCTCACTAGAGGGCAGGAGAAGGTAGGGAGTGAACAGTGCTGCTGTTCTGATTATAGAGAGCACTGAAAGGAACCTGCTCTCTTATACCTGCCCCTTGGTCTGGCTCTGGTCCTCAAGTAACCCCAAGTCCTATTCCAGAGAATAAAGAGCTCTTTCACTGGTTATGGAAGCTGTAAAATCTGCTCAGAATGATTTCGGGTTTAAGCTTTGTGAACAGATGGTGGTGGTACGCTGAATAGAGGGGAATCACGCTGTTTGATGGTGAAACCACAGGGCTGCTGAATGGAAGACGTGCCAGACTTGTGGGCAGGAATTGGCTCAGGATCTTCTAGGGTTTATAGTAACCTTGTAACCCGTTGTAACCTTTCTTCAGGCATTTGAGGTGCTTTGCAAACAGTGGCTAACCCTCTCAACTCCCTGGGAGATTAATAATGGTTGCTGAGGTTACTTCCTGACCACCACGGAAATGAAGCTCTTCTGTGTGGCTAATGGTTGCTGTATACAAATGCGGTAACTACAGCATAATCCCAAAGAGAGAAGTAAAATTTCCTTCAGCAGACTGAGAAAACTTTGTTAGAAAAGGTAGATGAAGGTTCTTGAGTTGGACATCAGGGACATCAGATTAAATAGCTTACTTGTGTACAAATGCTGCAATATATCTTTCACACTTCACTTTTATTTTGACATCATGTTTGAAAGTTCCAGAACTCAAACACTGCTTTCATTTCAGTAGTAATTCCATACAGAGATTGCCTCTTGGTGAACTGAGACTATTCATTCTCTCCACACTGTAATTCCCTTGAAGAAGCTGCTGTCTACCTACAGACTTGGTTGAGGCCTGCTTAAATGGAATTGATCTGTTTCTGGGTGAAGGTGGCATGGCTCTAAGCCAGTGCTCCTACTGATTCTACCATCGATTCCTGGAGTGAAATTTACTCTGTTTTAGAAGCCCTTTGTACATTCATTATATTCTGAAAACTAAGCACTTTTCCTCTTCATAGTTAACTTACATTGGGGCAGTACTTTCTGGCACTGACAGAGCCTTTTAGATGCAGTTCTCAGGTTTAAGTTCCTTTGCTTTTTTAAAATTTTCCTCTGCATTAATTGTGTTCAGAACTTGCTAATAACTTGGTGTTTTTCCCTATAGCTTTTGATTTTTCTGTTCTGGGAAGATAAAGTAATCTCACTGGACACAGCTGTTCTGAGGAGTATAAATGAATGCTAGAAAAATTGATGGGGGAGGAAGGGTTCAATTACATAATTAAACATTATAGCTCTCCCATAAATTGTAGTCAAAGGAATCCAGAAAAGGGAGGGAGTCGATTTCACAAAAATACATTGCAATTCAGATATCTTTGAAGATCCAAAGATGCATAGCCTCTCATCACATGGTCCTGCATTTTGAAATGCAGTACAGAATGTACCAATTAGTCTAATTCTCCACAACATTGAATGAATTTATTGTACTGCTTTCTGCAAAATAATAATGCTAATGAAAACAATCCTTACCTATTACATACCAGTAATGCGAAGATTTACTACCCAATATTTGAAGGCAGATTCACAGCCATCTCTAATCACACTTATAGTTTTATTGACATCTGTGTGAGGTCTGCAATATTACATTTAAAATTATACCTGTCCATTTAAGCTTTATTTAATGCTGTGAGATGTTTTGGCAATTCTAATGTGAAAGTATTGATTTTTCACTTGGACTGACATGAAGACCTCACATGAAGAAGTCAAAAGGAAAATATTTCACAGTAGAGTTAAAACTATCTGAAATATCTATGAGTCCTCTAATAATGCAAACACTGACAGTTCCCAGCTTTGTACTATCTCCCCTTTCTTTTTGTGCCTTCTGGCATCTTTTTCACTGCTGCTGCACTCTGGAGATAAATCTTAATGTTAGCCCAACCACAATGATTTCCAAGTCTCTTTCCTCTAAACAAACAGAGTGTGTCATAAGGATGAGCTATGTAGACCACTGTAAGGTTCATTGCCAGAACTGAACTTAGCCAGGTCTTAATTTAATCAGCAATCCTACTGCTTAGCCCACTAATATGTTTCTGTCCCTTTTCTTCTAGCCCTGTGTAGATCTATGAAAAGAAATTACTGGTGTTAAATATTTGGGTCAGACTTTGTTAATTTATGAACAGATATGATCTCTAGCAAAATAAGGCAGAGTTTTTGTTAACTGCCTTTGTTCCTGAAAACCTTTCATTTTTCAGAAAACTTTGTTGATGTTCATGAAGTTAAGTTGTCAATTAAGATCTCCTGTCCATTGAGAATCCACAGACCTTTAGCATTGAGCATCTTCTTGCTGCGGTGGTGTGAGCATGTGCTGGCAAAGAGACAGAATTGTAAAAGATTCTGCGCGGGATTCAGGATCTGGACCTAGAGGTCAAAACTAGTTTCATCAAACTGAAGTTCAAAGCTGATTATATTTAATGAGTTAAAAGAAAGATGAGATTTATGTCTAACTCCATCTTTCTGCTGATGAGATACTGATGTTATCTAAAGGTCATATTTTTCTTTCAAGTATACCATTGTGTTACAGAAGCGTTTTCAAATGTGCTTTAGAAACCTCTGTAAGCAGGAAACCAGACTGTGCACAGCTGTCTTCAGTAAAACCTCCCTGTGCTCAAAACACTTGGAGATGCTCAGTGCTCCAACTTAGCAGAATGCTGCAGGAAAGGATGCATGGAACGTTTTGAGTCATCCTCCAGCTTTCAGCATGGCCTGTCTGTTTTCCCTTGAAGTTTCTGTCAGTAACCTGCATCTCCTACTTGGAATGATATAAACTACAGCATAAGGATGGACTCTGTAGCTGTACATGGATATAAGATTTGCATATTTCATTAACTTTTTTCTAGTGTATTTCATTGAAAATTTCAATGCAGGTTTCCTGTGGTACAAGATCATAGCATGAATCATAAGATTGGCCAAGCTCTTGTGTATGAAATGACCATTGATGTGATTGTCTTAGGATCCAGAAACCCATGCTTCTAAAATTCCTGTGCTCTTTTAGTTTCCGTGGTGGTGTGTTGCTCATCGACATCATTGTGCTTCATAAAAGTAATCAAAACACAAAGTCCTTGTCCTGAGAACAGGCTGTAGTGTATAGAGTAGAGTGACACTTTGCACCCTGCTTGAGTAAGAGGTAGCATGAAGATCTGCTGACTGAGGAAATGAGCTGGGCTACACTTTGACTTGCTGTTAGCCTGTTGTTGTCAAGGGAAGATAAGCTGTGTCAAGAGGCTTCTCTGTACATCTTACCTTCCTTAACACACAAACTGTGGTTTCATCAGGTTGGTTTCCACCTCAAAGTGGCCTCATAATGGACAAAGCTGTGACCTCTGATGTAGGCTCTCTGTGCGAGGAGTAAGACCTTGTTTTTCCCCTGATGAACACATATAGCCGTGGGAAGGTGCTCATGGGAAGAAAGAGCAAACCAGTTTCATATGCAATGTAGGAATTAGAATTGAGCAATCAATCCGTTATTTCTTTATGGACATGAGGGAGCAATCTTTCCTGGATTTGAAATCCTTAGGAGTGCCTCAGTCTCTCAGAATTTATGTTATTGCTACGTTAGGTCAATTCCAAGTAAGGGCCATAGAATTTTTTTCTATTACTGGACACCAAATGTGTCAAATGCCCAAGTCTGTCTTTGAATTGGATGGCTTCTCACTGATGCTTGCTACACAGAAGTGTTTTCTAGCTGTGAGAGAATATATTGCAGAAAAGGAATACAGACCAGTGATCCACAAAGCACAGTAGTCCTTCTGTGTTAGCCTCCACCAGATGCTTCCTGAGAAGCTGCACCCTCCCTGTACCAGCCTGTTTTCAGAGGAAGTTTCTGCCTACCCCCTGGCGTTTGTCTGCCAGAAACTGTTTGTTACCTGGTGTGTGTTGTTGCTATATCAGTGTATGTGGTACTAATTGGTAGCATGCGTAATCTCATTGGAAGCAACAAAATGACATCTTTCTTCTTGGGAATGTTCTTTTCCTGTTGTTTAAAGTAAACTTGTATTTCAGGGTATGTGAGAGAAAATATTTTCCTTTCTCAAAAATCCTGATGTTGCTTTCCTTAAAATCTATTACTGACGATTGATTCTTTCAGGAAATGACATTCTTTTTTGTCCTAACTTATCCTATTCTTGCATTACATTACACTTCTTGGATTATTTTATAGGTGTTGAACCTTTCAGTGGGCAATGAGGGAGATAGGGGTGTCCTGTTGAAGTTGGTAGGTAAATGGTGTCACACCTTCAGTATTTTGTCTTTGAGTAACATGATTTTTTGAAACTAAAAAAGACTAGTTGGCTTCTTGTGAAATGCTGTTCAGAACTTAAAGTTATTTGCTTTTCGTGTGCTACACTTCTCAGTGTATGCCAACATTTTGAGCAGAGGCCTTTTGTCCTGCCTTTGTGTCTCAGTAACTACAGTGCAAGAATTACAGTGTGTATGGCCAGCACTGATGAGCCCCTTGCTGCAATACACCGGCTGGTTCTGAAGGCTGTTCTTCAAAGAAAACCAGACAATTTGGCAATGTGCTCTATTTCAAAATCTGGAAAAACATGGCTTGTCATGAAAGATTTGTGTTCTTTTATATTTACCCAAAACCCACCCTGACCATAGTCTGTGATCTTACAGAGTGTGAGGAAAGAAATGTGTGGCATTGTTAGTATTTCCTAGCTGGACTCTTGCCTGTCAAAAGACCCCAGTGCAGCGAGGAGAAAGTAGCTGCATTAAGGAGCATGCTTGTGTTCTGCTAGCTCCTCTTTGGTTTGGGGACTGTAGTGGCCATAGCAGTAGTGTGTGTTGTGGGGGTTGTTATCTGGATCCCCACGCATCCTATGTTGGTCACCACCAATGTTGTGGGTCAGAACCCTCAACCACATTTCAACCAAGAGCTCCCATCTAAAGTGTCAGACACAAGAGAGGGTTTAATGAAGCCACTGATGGATCTTCAGGCAGTGAAAAAACTGACTCCATTTGGAGAAGAAAGGTCTGAAGACATTTTAATTCACTCCACCCCCCACACATCAGGAGAAACCAACCCTACAACATATAGATACAGACACATGAAGTTTCATCAGATATTCTTACAGTTCACTAAGATTAATGTCCCAAACATTTTCATTATTGTCTTCATTGTAGCTTCTCTCTCAAATCACAGTGGTTGTCCAACTTCGATCTTGATCCTCATCAATCTCCAAGGTTCAGAATTCTCAGAGTCCATCCAAATCCAGGAGAATCTTCCCACTAGCAATAAATTTTCTTTAACCTGAGGAGTAGTAACACTCAGCAGTGATAACGTTCTCTCTCAGTGGCAGCAACACAGCTTACCACAGTCCAAGATGGAGCAAGTGAAGAAGGAGGAAATTGCTGAGGGGGTAGAAGTGGGGGGCACTGGGGGATTTTTCAAGTTTTTAAACCCAAACTCCAAACTTTTCTGGAGAAAACATTCAAATTAGACTGACAGATTCAAGCATAACAGGTACTCATTCAGGGTCTAAATCTTTGCTTCTCAGCTTTAGCAGTTCTCGAAGGAAAAAGAAACCCACAAGGTGGCAGCAAAGGCTTTCCTGTAGCTCCATCTCTTGCAGTCAGCTGTTGTGGCACTGCATAATGGATTTAGATGTATTGGTGCTGTATGTGTTTTATTTGATAATACTAAAATATAAATGGAGGATTAATAGTGAAGAAAGAGAATTTGTATTATCAGATCATGGATTTTTAAAGCTGCTTGGGGTCTATTGGTTTGACCTCCTGCATAACAGAGATTGTTGCATTTCACAGAATGTTAGGAATTGGAAGGGATCTTGGAAGATCATCTAGTCCAATCCCCATGCCAGAGCAGGATCACCTAGATCAAGTTGCACAGGAAAATATCCAGGTGGGCTTTAAACGTCTCCAGAGAAGGAGACTCCACAACACCTCTGGGCAGCTCGTTCCAGTGTTCCGTCACACTCACTGTGAAGAAGTTCTTTCTCATACTTATATGGACCCTCCTATGTTCTGGCTTACACCCATTGCCCCTTGCCCTATCACTAGATGACATCGAGAAGAGCCTGGCTCCATCCTCCTGACATCCACTTCTTACATATTTATAAACATTAATTAGGTCATCCCTCAGTTTGCTTTCTTCCAAGCTCAAGTGACCCAGCTTCCTCAGCCTTTCCTCCTAAGTGAGATGTTCCACTCCATCATCTTTGTGGCTCTGTGCTGGACTCTCTCCAGCAGTTCTGTGTCCTTCTTGAACTGAGTGGCACAGAAATGGACACAATATTCCAGATGCAGTCTTGCCAGGGCAAAGTAGAGTGGGAGGAGAACCTCTCTCAATCTGCTAACCAACCCCATTCTGATCCACCCCAGGATCCCATTGGTCTTCTTGGTTGCAATTCCACATTGCTGGCTCATGGTCATCCTGCTGTCCACCAGGACCCTCAGATCTCTTTCTCCTACATTGCTCTCCAGCAGGTCAGTCCCCAACCTATACTGATCCCTGGAGTTGTTCTTGCCCAGATGCAAGACTCTACACTTGCCCTTGTTATAGTTCATTCAGTTTCTTCCCACCCAGCTCTCTAGCCTGTCCAGGTCTTGCTGAATGGCAGCGCGGACTGCTGAGGTGTTGGCCACTCCTCCCAGTTTGTGTCATCAGCAAACTTGCTGACACTGCTCTCTAATCTCTCATCCAAGTCATTAATGAATAGATTGAATAGGACTGGTCTCAGTACTGACCCTTCAGGGACTCCACACATACAGGCCTCCAAACAGACTCTGTCCCATTGACCACTACTCTCTGGCTTCTATCGTGCAGCCAGTTCATGATCCACCTCACTACCCTGTTGTTGAGACCACACTGCCTCAGTTTGGCTGTGAGGATGCAGTGAGAGACTGTGTCAAATGCTTTACTGAAGTCAAGATAGACAACATCCACTGCTTTGCCATCATCAATCTGCCTGGTTATGCCCTCATAAAAGGCTATCAGGTTGGTCAAGCATGACTTCCTTTTGGTGAAGCCATTCTGACTATCCCTAATGACCATCTTGTCCTTAATATGCCTAGAGACCGTGTCAAGAATAAATTGTTCCATCACCTTTCCTGGGATGGAGGTGAGGCAGACGTGTCTATAGTTACCTGGGTCCTCCTTCTTAAACTTTTTTGGTGATTGGAATGACATTTTCTATCCTCCAGTATCCAGGCTCTTCTCCTGATTCCCATGACTTAACAAAGATGATGAAGAGTGGTTTAGCAATGACTTCTGCCGTCTCCCTTAGCACTCATAGGTGCATCCCATCAGGGCCCATGGATTTATGCACATCCAGTTTGCTCAACTGACCCCCTACCCAGTCCTCATCAGGAAGGGCAAACTCCTCTTTTGTCCCAACTTCCTCTGAGGCCTCAGCGTTCAGTATCTCCGCTGTGAGCTTCCTGTAGAAGACCTCATCAATTTCCTTGTCATGATCTGGTGGCCTGTAATGGACACCCACGACTCTTGCATAAAGCTGGTATGTTGTTGTTGAACTAAAGTGGATTATTCAGAGTGAAAACCAGTCATGATTTATTTCCTGAATAAGTGCCCTTAGTGTGTTCTCATGGACATGTGCTAACAGCTTGCACCTGAACAGCAAGTTGTGTTCTGGACAGTCCCAGTTTTTGTCAGAACCCTTGTGAATGCTTAGATGAAAAGTGCACTGGTATTATTTCTCAGATTGTGGTAGGTGCTGTTCATACTGTGCCAAATTTCTGATACATACATATATATATATGTGTGTATCTATTTGTACTGGGTTTTTCTATGCTTTTTTTTTTTTAAGGAAGCAGGTTCTTTTCTCCGTGAAAGGTCAGTATGAGTTTGGGAGGTTTGCAGTCATGGGGTGGGTTACCTCATGTACCCGCAGTCACTATAAATTTCTCTGTGTCTCAGACCTCATAAATTCTCAGCAGTCTTCAAAATAGCTCCTGTGTGGGATTTAAATGCTGTGAAGACCTTTTTGCAGACCCTTTGTGCACTAGTGATGTTAACCTTGAGAGAATGAGCAAGCTTACATCTGTAAGTTATAGGCTTGAAATTGCTGAGTGAGGTTTTTTTGGCCTCTACTGTGCATGAGATCAGAACAGATGATCCTAATGGTCTGTTCCAGCTTCAGAATACTATGTAGTACTGCAGAGGTCTTGTGTGGGCTCTTTCACACTCAGCTAAATCAATCTCTTTGAACAAAAGCCAGAGAAGAATATTTTACCTGAGTAATTTACTGTATGAAAATATTCTCTGTAGTACATTAATCTGTCATTTTCTTATAATCAGATTTCTGCCACAGCAATGTGGCAATAAGAAAATACCGCTTGCTCCTGTGTAAGTGTAGAGGCATACAGTATATTTAGAAAGCAGCATGGGCTTTGAAAACCCCGCTCTGAAGGCTTTCATTTTGATCAATTTAAGTAGATCAGTATTTAGCTTTCAGTGATCTAATTGTTTGCCTGAATAATTAGGAAGGGAGGGGAAACCCACAAAAGTAGGAAAAAAAAGCTGAGGTGGGCAGCATTCAGAAAGATTAAGACTATAAAGCAATTGCATTTGTTTTCTTAATCCTTTTCATTAGGGAAAGGTTTACCTGGGTGAAAAGTAACATTTGTGTTGACATGGCCTCTGTATTGGGTCAAAGCATGGCAGAAGCCCTTATGTAGATGTGATCATTCTGATACCTTCATCCTGATTCCATACAAATAGATACAGACACTCATATCTTTACTTTTCTTCTTCCCTGTGTTTTCTGTCTCCAATATAAGTCTTGTGTGTTTCTTACAATGGCTGACATGAAGACACATGGAAGACAGGCAGATGCTGATTGCCTGAACTGTATGTTTAGAATATTTTAATTATAATTTTTGTAGACTTTTTCTTTCCCTTCTCATTTTCCTTCTCATATTCTCTCAAGAAGAACGAGGAACTCACGCTAGCATTATATGAGACCTTGAGGCTAGGAATGGCTGTGTTTTCAAACTGGCATTGCACTGTGTGGCCTTGGGCAAGTCAGTGGAGTACACTAGGCATCAGTTTCTCTCCTATAAAAAGAGATGTCAGAAGTGTTTTGAGAGGATGTATAAACATCTGACTATCTCAGGCTCTTGTACAGATACTTCTGTTGTTTGTGTGCTGGTGGAAATGATGTTGCAAGAGTCTAGGAATAATGTGAGCAGTCTGTAATTGCAGCAAAGGATTGGAAAAGATAGATATAGGTATCCAGGAAAAAATGGTGTGCAGGGGAAATAAAAGGCAGTAGAAAACAACAGCCTAGCTAAGATGTCATCTTTACCTTTTGGGAATTAACAAACAGAAGTTTCACAACTCCAAAGGCTGCTGTGAGGACAGGCTGAGCAAGTTGGGGTTGTTCAGCCTGAAGAAGAGAAGGCTCCCAGGTGACCATAGAGCAGCTTTCCAATGTGTGAAGGGAGCTACAAGAAAGCTAGGGCAGGTCTTTTTACATGGGTATGTAATGAGAGAACAAGGGGAAAGGGTTCCCGACTTGAAGTGGGGAGATTGAGGTTGGACATGAGGAACAAATTCTTTGCTGTGAGGGTGCTGAGATGCTGGAACAGGTTGCCTAAGG
>JAOXOE010038262.1:0-41794 GCA_028565055.1 Phoeniculus purpureus | reverse complement strand
ATTTATCCGAGATCTCACCGAGACCTGACTGCTTTGGTTTCCTTTCCCCTTAAAACATGGGAGCAAAGCAGTTTCTTAGTTTCAACCCGTTACATATGTAGAGTACATGGTTTTGCATTACTCCTTCAGCACACTTGAGGATGATACAAGGAATGGTTGCAGTCTGCATGAATACAGAGTCTTCCATACATCCATCTAGCATACCATCATCGTGCATCCTCCTTTTTGTGACATGGCAGTCATTTTCACAATATTTGTATTTTTTAGATTTGGGGTTTTTTTCACTTAAGTTCCCAGGCTTCTATGACATAAAACACCTTATTCTTTCACTGGAGTGAAAAAACACTTTTTGTTGCTGAAGTTAGGCCACGACTTTTTGTAAAACTTATTCATGGGAATGATGATATTCTGTTCAGTTTACGTGTTCTTTTCCATTTAAAACGGGGCTGTAAAGTAGTACTGTGTTTTATTTATGTTTTCTCTCTCTTTTCTTTTACTGTTTTAACTCTTCTGAGATTTCTTGTTACAGAACCCTCTTCAGAACTCCTTACATCTCCAAAACAAAAATAGAATAGACTCTACAGAATCATAGAAACACATTTATGTTGGAAAAGACCTTTTAAGATCATGGAGTCCAACCACTAACCTGACTGTCCCAAGCCCACTGCTAAACCATGTCCCTAAGCTCTGTATCTACGTGACTTGTAAACACACCCAGGGATGGCAATTAAATTGCCTGGGCAGTCTGTTCCAATGACTGATGACTCTTTCAATGAAGAAAATTTTCCCAATGTCTAACCTAAACTTCTGGCACAACTTGAGGCCATTTCACAGAATCACAGAATTGAGGCTGCTCAATCACTGGTCACTCGTTAGAACAAATCAAGACTCATCTCTCTACAACCTCCTTCCAGGTCATTGTAGACAGTGATAAGGTCTCCTCTCAGTCTCCTTTTAAATGTCAAGATAAATTAAAATTTTGATGTAAGGAATTCAGTTTTATTTCTTTCCGAAAGTCTTAAGTAAAACATACCAGTCTCCTAAAAAAATTGTCTGAATCACTTTAATTTGCTTTAGTGTATATAAATGTGTCACAGAAAATAACTCGAGGTTTTTGTGGTGTTGGATTCTTTTACCTTTTGAAGGCTTCCTCTCAGGTAATCGCAAGAATTTATTAGATGAAGATTGTTGAGATCAGAAGAGGTCCAACTCAAATATTTGCTTTTCATAATTACGTTACATCCTAGCATTGCTCATTTGCAGACTCATAAATAGATACCCACATAACAAGAGCAGGTGGCTAATTAAAAAAATACCGTAGAAGGTGCTAATGAGCTATACAAATCGGTGCAATGTTAGGAATCTGGTTTTTTGGGTTTTGGAGTTTTTCTGCTCCATATCAGACTAATGCATCATTTCTATTGGCATTTTTTAATATGTATTAAGCAGGATCTTTCAGTAAAATTACAATCAAGCTTATGACCCATTAAAAACTCATTTTCAGAAATTACTTCTGCAATACCTATTCCAGTGTAAGTGCAAGCTCACATGGCCTAACCACAAATTCTCCTCCTTTTTTTGGTGAGAGATTTTAGGAATTATGTTCTATATTTGCCCACAATCTCTCTAACTGCAATGTAACAACACACTGGACAGCACTGGACATCTAGGGCTATTTTATACTACTGGCACTAATCTGTTAAAAATCATTATGTCCAGCCAATTTTCATTTTTATCTGTAGACTCTTAGGTACACATATATTTTGGTTATGAATAATTTCAGAAGCCTCTAAAATCCCTTTCAGAACAATTATCCATTTCACATCACTTTTATTATGATGGGAATTTTGGGGAATACAAGACTCTCTATTCTATTTCACTGTTTGGCTTATGAAAGATCATTTTTACTTGAATCTCCCTCCCTCCCACCTTTCCCTCCCTTCCTTCGTCCCTTCCTCCCTTCCTTCCTTCCTTCCTCCCTTCCTCCCTTCCTCCCTTCCTTCCTCCCTGCCTTCTTTTTTCCCCAACTTCTCCTGCATCTCCCCAAGCTCAGAATTTTCTAAAAAAACTGAACTAAAATAGCATGAATTTTCTGATTTTTCTCTCACACACCCCTTCCACACACTCCCCCTTCTTGTTGCTGTAAATGTAATACAAGAAAATATCTGGAAGAATAATGCCTTTAAAGAGCAGTGGCACCTTTTAAATTGTAACAGCTTTACGTGATCATCACTATGTTTAACATAACTTTTCCTGACTTGTTACTGGTTCTGGGTCCTTTTTTGAAGAAGATTATCCTAACTAATTAATGTTATTTGCTCTACATTGCGGTGGCAGATGAGTTGGACTTTTGGGGTAAAAGAGAAAGGGTTTATTGCTCTGCGCATGGCCCTTTTATACCGTTTCACACCTGCGAGGTTAGTTAGCAAGCAAGCAGCACTTACATATTTTATAACCTTTTCCCACCTCCCTATGTTCAGGTGTAAGTGTTTCCCACGTTCTATTTTTCACTTGTTGCCTTCTTTTCTTCTTCTTCCTTATCTTGTCTCCATGACACCACATTCCTCAGCTGAGATGTTTAACCCTGTAGTTTCTCTTTCCCATAGCTTACATCCCAGCAGATGTAACATGTCCTCCAATTCCTTATCGTCCGCTTCGTCTGCATTTCTGTCTGCCACACTATGTTTTTTAAGTGGAAGAAAACACTCACAATGTACATATGTAGCTCCATACCTGTGAAAGCGATAAATTGCTGTGAATTATGGTCACGCTTTCATTATCCAGCACTCTAACAGAATATCCTGCCCTATCCACAAGTACATTGAATCAGATCCTTATATTGGCATGCTCTTTTCAAACACAAAAATTCCTTGGCTAAATGAACTGTTAGCATAAGTTATGATTACTCTTTTTTTAGTGCCTAGAGCTGACGACTGTTGCACGGATTCTGTGTCCTCTATCTTTGCTTCCAATCCAAATCTCCAGCTGGCTCCACATACTTCTGGACTCTCAGCTCTACTTCCTCATTTTCAACTGATTTTTAAGATTTATGCAGGAAAAGTAGTGCAATACAATTCAGCGTGAAATCTTTTGGAAGGAAAATGTAGTACTTGTGTATGAAATCTCCAATTTAGTTTTATGAATTTGCAGTTGTCCTTTCAAGGTCACTCTCATACACTCACATACTTGCAAGCATCAAGCTGTATGTGTCCAAGTGGAACGCAAGTGTTTCCATTCACACGTACTGTATTCGTGTGCCACTTTGAATATTTCTTTTAAAAGCATCTACAGCATCACAAGATTAAGTATTTGGGAAAAAAATAAATTACTGCAATACTTGGCATAATTCTGTATTGCATAGTCTGTGTCTTCAAAATAGTTTAAAAATATTAACCTCTATATCAATGTATAAATGTGCTATAAGTCATATATGTTAGGTGTTAGCAAGCATTCTCTTGTAGATGTTCAGGTGCTAATCTATTTATACATGTATGTAGTTCCAGAAGTAAACTCATTCATGCCCAACAATTATTCTTGTATTCTGGGACAGTATCTAATAACACTAGAACAGAACGTACAGGACCAGCTTTCTCATCTGAAGTGTTGGTGGTGTCAAAATCAAGCCTTTAATAGCTGGCATGTACTTCTGTAGCAGTACTTACATGCTGAGCAGTTGAACTTCATGAAGCACAAACACACCTCCAATAAAAATTGCTGGCAGCTATATTGATTCTGAAGTTCAATATAAGCCCAAGTACTTTGCTGGATTAAGATCTTAATTTTATTTGAAACAAAATGTTAGGATTTTCAACAGTAAGATCACATTTGTCATGTTTCAGAAAGAGATTAAGAATTAAAATATCACAAAATTCATGGTATATTAATTTGACAGCTAATGTTAGATAGACCATTTAAGTACTTGTCTTATTCATGGCTTCTTTTCTGCAACGACTGGTGCATGGTAGCCAGATGAAGCAGTCCTAGGGTCACTACTAACCCAGCTTGGCCTTAAGTACTGTAGAAGGACTGGAAGAATTAAGGTAAAACTATGGTGACAAAGATTATGATGTTTTAATACAGAAAAGGGAATTAGCAACACCTGAGGACCGGTCCTATCTGATAAGCACAGTCATCATTCAAGACGGGGATCTCTCTCTCTCTCTGTTGGGAGCTTTTCTAAGGAAAAGGACTCTCATTAGCTATTATCTCTGAGAACTAAAGAAAAGTCAGGAAAAAAATCTTTTAGGTTTTTTCAAGCTTTTCAGAATATTTGTATCTGATAAATTAGTTGAAAAATATCATGCCTCTTCCCCCAGAATCTTTTCTTCCTTAATTTCAAGTTGTTTTCCAGGTTCTGGGGTTCATCCCCAGGTGTTTTTAACTCACGTTGGAATGCATTTATTCACATCTTGTTTTATCACTTGCTCTGTGGAATTCTATGTTTGTCTCCGTCAATTGACAGTTGTGTATTTTTAACAAAAGCATAAATATTGTGAGAATGACATGATGCTTCTTAAGCACTTGGTATTTTGACAACATGCGTTCCCAGAGGAGCATGGCTTCCAAGCCTTTACATATCTTGAACTGCAAGATCCTGAAGGCAGGATGAGCATCTGTACCTTCTCTGTAGAGTAACAACAAAACACTATTTGCTTCTTGAGTTACAGGCAAATTGTGTCATCATATGTTCTCTTCATGCTGTTTTACTGTGTTAAACGTGTCTTGAAATGAATATTCAATATAGTGTTTCTGTGAAAAACAAACTAAACTTCAAGTCAAGCAATTCTTCATTCGGTTCTGAATTTGCTGCCTGTTTTTTGCATAAGAATCATAGACTTAGCGAAAATACGGTTCAGGATTTGCTCATGCTGTCCTTTCTTAAAGGTATTACAAATGTTTCTGACAATTTTGTAGTGGAGATTGTGGCCTTCTGATGTGAACAGATGGGAGAAAGAAACACTGAGTGTAATTAAAACTTAAATGTTGAAAGTTCGATCTTGCAGTCTGAGCTCAAAATTACTTTCTTCTGTAGTGGGAGTTCAGCTTGAATAAACACTACACTAAGGGCTTCTAAGAAACCATGAAAATCATGCCTTTGTTTGTCCTGTCATACTTTAATGAGGTGCCCAGCATGATTTAGAAAGAGATGTTATTAATGTACAGATTTTTCTATACTGCTTCTTCCGGTAGTGAATCAGAACGCAAAGTATCTGTTCACAGTGAGCATCCCCTTGACAAAACACTCCAAGACTAGATTATCTTTCCAGGTCCCTTCCAACCCATAATGTTCTGTGATTCTGTGAAGACAAGAATGATCAGGTGAATAGGTCATAGACAAGATTAAGAGGGCATGAGTTAATACAACTTCATGCAGTTTTAATGTTGGCATGACACACTGGTCACTTTAAGTCTGTTTTTCAGACTGTTTTTACAACAATGCTTTTCTCTTTAGTCCACCACATTAAAACCATGCCTCAGCTAAATGTATGGCTATAAAACTCATTTTCTAATGAACTGGTATAACAAAGTTCTGTCTCCACATCTTTTGCATTGAATTGTTTTAATCCATTCTTTAATTTGTTTTGAAACAAGAAGCCTGTTCCTATTGAGGTCTGTTGTAGTTTGAATTTAGTGGGTCTTAGCCTGAGGGATCAGGAGTTGCTACGGCAACTGTTGGCAAGCAGCTTGGAATTCAAAGTTCTCCCTTAGATTCTGCCTGGCCAATCAGCACCTCTGTGAACAAGCTTGAAAAAAAATAGTGCTACAAGTTTAGAGTTTCCTGCTTTGTGTTGAGTTACTTTCGTCTGGTCTTTGATCAAAGAAGAGGCACATGTTGCTGGAGCTGAGCATAGCAGCCACATTACTCTTTGGAATGTTCTAAATGAAGAGTGACTGGGAGTTTGGAACCTCAGAGTTCAGTGGAGGGAAAGTTTCGACTGCACTCCATTGTTTCCTGAAATGGAGAGAATCCTCCACGTGTGGCCCACAGGAATTTGAACACTGGAATAGAGGACTAGCTTGGAAGCACATGGAACAGGAGGCTGGCCTAGAAAGGAACCACTGGCACTGAGGAATAGATGCAGAGACTAAAAATAGACATCACAGAATCACAGAACATTAAGGATATAGGTCTTTATGATATGTGCTGGGGTTCCCGTGTTGTGTGAATGAAATGTGTCTTGTTTTTATCTCAAAATGAGCAAGTTTCTGCTATTGCCTGCTACTTTATAAGTGATTTTGAACCCTCTGTGATTTTTTTTGTTTCAGCCAGTTTAGCGTATTAACTAATCAGATCAACAGGATCAACCAATTGGTTCAGTATAGCTTTTTTCTGTCAATGGCAGAAACAGTATTTAATGCCGGTCTATGATCTTCAAAACATACATAACAGTGTTCCCTTTTAAAAGAAGAGAATTATTTATGTCAGATTTTGGATTAATTCATTTTTCTGAAGAAGGAGGAAACTTTGCTTTTTTTCCAAAAGGAAAAATGTTTGCAGAGAACCTTGCCTTTGAAAACCAAAATTTTTACATTATGACCCATACTTAAAAGATGAGAATTTACAGACAATGTTTCTACCCCTCACAGACAAGTAATTTCATTGAAGAAACTACGTCTGTGAAAAGCTAATCACAGAAAACAAGTAATCTTTGTATATGTCTTTCCGTGTAGTTGGCAGAGATTATAAAATGATTGCATATTCTTGTGAAGCTTGAGGCAATGATGAAAGCGTGATCAAAGCCTGGGAATTAGAACAAGAAGTATTAGACTTTGTTCAATTTTGTGATGTTTTCACCAGCTTATTTCTCCAACTGCTCAAATCCCTCTGAATAGCACCGCTGCCTTCCACTCATTTATTTACAATTCTATGATTCTATGATTTATTTATGACTTTCCCCAACGTGGTTACAAACTTGCTAAAAGCAGGTTCCATTTATGTCAATAAAGAAATTAAATGGTATTTACAGTACTGTTCCTTGAAGGATGCTACTAGTAACCACCCACTTTGTACTGTATTTTATACTGATCATAACCCTTTTAGCCTAATGCCTCAGTAGCTTCCCATCCATCTTACTATCCACTAATACCTGTGTCTTGGCAGTTTGGCTGGAAGGATACTATGGGAAGACATATAGGCTCTGCTATACTCAAACTGTGCAACATCTACTGCTCTTCCCTTGTCCCTAGAGTCAGTTATACTGTCACAAAAGCCAAACAAGTCAGTAAAACTTCATTCCTTTATGGTTAAAGTATGATAGCTATTCCTAATCATCGTCTCGTTATTCATGATTCTGGAAATGGTTTTTGCTTCACACTTTCCTAGATGTTGAGGTTAGATTGACTAGTCTGTAGACCTACAGTACTCCAAGTCTTCTTTGCAGCTCTTTAATATGTATGTAAGATTTGCTTTTTATTTCCCAGTCATCAGGATCTTCCCCTGATTGTCATGACCCTTCAAAGATGATTGAGAGTGGCCTCACACATTGACACCATCTGGCTTTCCCAGCACCCTTGGATACATTTCATGAGACACATGAACTGGTGTTTGTACACGAGCTCAAGCATTCCTTTACCAGGAGCGTTGTCACCCTCTCACAGATTCTGCTGTACATGTATCTTAACTTCTGCATTTCTGCAACAAAAGTTAGAAAACAGGAACATATAAACAGAGTTTTCTCCACTGCTACAGAACCACAGAAAATCTTTGGTTCAAAGAGATCTTTAAGATGAAGGCCAACCCTCAACACAACACTGCCAGGTCACCACTAAACAATGTCACTAAGCACCAGGTTCACGTGTCATTTAAATACCTCCAGTGATGGTGACTCTACCACTGCCCTGGCAGCCTATTGCATTGTTTAATAACACTTTTCATGAAGAAAGTCTTCCTAATATCTATCCTAAAGCTCCTCTGGTGCAGCTTACAGGCATTTCCTCTAGACCTACTGCTTGCTACCAGGGAGAAGAGGCTGTTACATTCCTTGCTCCAAAGTCCTTTTAAGTTGTTATAGTGATAATGTCTCCCCTCAGCCTTCTTTTCTGCAGGCTAAACAATTCCGGTTCCCTCAGCCACTCCTCACAAGATCTCCAAAAATATGAATGTCACCACATAATTACCTATCCCTACTGCATTTTCAGTTGAACCAAGATATTTCAACTAAATTATTTCCCAAATGACTCTAGCTATAACTTTTAATTTAAATATTTATAATGTTAATCCTACTTATAATTTTCAGAGGGGAAGCACAAGTGAGGAAGGTGCTATCAAATAGAACTAGGCTTTTAAATTGTATCCTTTCTCAAGCACAGATTTGAGGCTGACAGGTTGGTAGTTCCCAGGGTTCTTCCTTCTAATCTTTTTCAAAATGGGGGCAACATTTCTTTTTTTCCATTCACCAGGGACTTCACTTGAGTGCAAGAACTCTTTAAATATCATGGACAGTGGCTTGGCAACTGCATCAGCTGATTCCATCAGGACTCTTGGGTGCAACTCCTCAGATTCCATAGACTTCTGTATGGTCATTTTCCCTGAGTGGTCACAATCCTCATCTCTTAGTGATATTGAAGGGCCTAGAGGGCCTTTAACTTTTGTTTTCTGGTTGACACACCTTCAAAAGCCCTTCTACTTTTCTTTGCGTTCCTTGCCAAGTTCAGCTCCGACTGCACCTTGGCCTTCCTGACCTTCTCTTTGCACAACTGGGCACTGTCCCTCTACTCTTATATCTTAGTCAGAGAAGGGTAAGGGAGTGACTCAGGTTCATGGATTTGTTTGGATCACATTAAGGAGGCTTACACCATAGCACCACATGAGGATCAAATTAAAGAGACTTATGCCATAGCACCATATGAAAGTCAAGTTTACTAGATACAATCATCAAAGAGTAGAGAAAAGGGAAAAGAGAAAAGACAGCAAACAGATAAGAGATTAGATCAGCACTACAGACTGCAGAAATCTCTGGCATGCTCTGGACTTCCTCTCCCTTCTCAGCCTCACAAATTCTCAATGTCTCCATCTGTCTTATTCGATTCCTTGTCATAGTTGAACCCATGGATCAGGGTTGGTGGTGATTGGTGTTTGGCCTTCTTTTGCTTCCTCAGCTTCACCGATTGTTAGTGTCTCTGGCAGTCCTTTTGTCAGCCTCTTGGCAAGGTTGCAGGCTGGCGGTGGGTGATAACACCCTGGCACTCTTTTAATCCCTCCTTTTATCCCCCTACTGCCAGGGGTATTTTCTTCACTTCCGGTGACAGAGGGGACTTCATTCCTGGAGACTTAGACAAACCACAGGTCAGTGAGTTCTTCACTGTGTGTCTGAGAATGAGCAGTCCATCTTGTTCCCATCATACAAGCAGACATCTGCAGATAAAATTGCAGTGTCTCAGAGTCTGGTTGTCCTGTTCTGACTTCAGAACATTTATCTCTTTGCCAAGTGCACGGCCTTTCCCCTGTACTCCCCTCCCTGCTCATTATGTTTGAGCCATTCTACTTGTTGCTAATCAGAATCTGACAGCCAGGACACCTGGCCATGCTTCCACTGTCTGTGCAGTTCCTTCTCTCCCTTTAGGTTGACCTGCAAGTTTCAACTCAGCCATGCCAGTCTCTTCCTTTTCTTGTCTGATTTCTTACTCCTGGTGATTAAGAGCTCTTACATTCTTGTGGAAAGCATCCTTACAGATCTGCCAGCTCTGTTCTGTACCATTGTCTCTCCTTCCTCCTTACTTCGTATGCAACATTAATGAAGCTTCTGGAATAGCTGAAAAATAGACAGTGTATTCTAGGGTAAGTACAAATTAATTGCAATGACTTTATGTTACAAAGATGTTTTTAAGAGGCAACAAAGCACACAAATGTTGTGGTTTGGAACAGTACACTGCTGAAAGGTTAAAATGTTCTCAATATCTTAACAAGCAAGAGCCTTTTCACAGTTAGTTTCATAATTTATGCACATATTATTAGTTACAACTATTTTCTGAATGTATTGATGCTTAAGATAAGTGAAAGGACCAATCTCATTCCAGTCTTTTTTCCAGCAACAACAAAGATCAGAAAAAGAATTTGCCATTCACTGGGAAAAGCTTAACTTTACTCTCTCTCAGTCTTAGAATCTTTTCAGTTTCTACCTGCCTTATCATGGAGCAAAGATGCTATTTCAGCAGCACAGCCTGCATCTATGCTGCTCATATTGTCTTGGTGCTACTCACTACTGTCTCTTGATTTTATTTTCTTTCAGAGACAAGTATGGAAAGGAGAGAGAGAAGTTGCTCTTTAGGGCCTTTTGCTCTGCAGCTGCTTTCAGGAGGTAGTCAAGACTGCCTTACTGCAGGCATGATTAGCAAACACACTCCCACACAAGCACCTCCTGGGGATAAGACCAGGGCAAATTGCTCTCTTCTCCCCTCCAACAGACTTATAAGCACTCACCAGAAGCAACAGCTTACCTTTTTTGAGGCAAAACCAGGACTATATTCAACCCACCTGTCCCAAAAATCTTTGGTCTGTGTCCTACATCATAGCGTGATAGACTAGCAAAGATGACAGCCCCAGCGAAGACTCAATACCTTTAGCAACACCATGCTTCTCTGATGGCTGTCTGATGCTGCCTGAAGCAGACACACACAAAAATAAACACATACCCATTCTTTGCTAACATGAAGGGAATGACACAAACTTTGCAGAAACATGGCAAGGAACAGTACAGATTTACGCAATGTTTCTGATTTATTTTCTTCTTTATTTCTTACATCATGTATAGTGCACTAATATGAAATATCTACAGGGACTTAATTTTCAGGCTTTTGATCACAAAATCCTTACCAGATTCAATGCCAGTTAGGCATTTGCTTTCCTAATGGCATCCCAGTGTGCTGGGACAATATCTGTATATTCTTTCCAGGATTTTTGTCTCTGCTTTCACCTTCTATATAATGCTGAGTCTTGCCTGGATCTCCTCATTCATCCTTGCAGGCCTATTGGTGTCTTTGGCCAATTTCCTGCTCATCAGGCTGGACTGCTGTTGAGCTTAGAGGAGGTGATCCTTGGATATCAACCAGATCTCTTGACCCCCTTTTTGCTTTAGGTCTTCATCACATGGAACTCCTTTAAGCAAATACAGGGTGGTTGAAATTCTTCTGTGAGGATCAGGACCTGTAAATGTGAAGCTATTTCTAGTTGTTTGTAGAAGACTTCATGCATATGACTGATGAACTGAGATTTTGAAAACAGACTTGTTCAGCCTTAAGGACAGTGTCTACAGGGATTCTTAATTCATGTCTCCAACCAATGAGAAGGTGTAGAGAAGATGGTGATAGACTGTTCTCTGAGTTTATGGTGAAAGGGGAAGCAGAAACAAACACTAGTGGAGACACAAGGAATTCCAATTATCTATAAGAAAAACCTTTTTCACTGTGCCCATGCGTTGCCCAGAGACAATGCTTTTCATGATCTGACTGAGCAAGCTGATCTAAGTCAACCTACAAGACAATTGACTAGGTGATCTCCGGTGGTCCCTTCCAACATAGATTATTCTACAGCTTCTGTCTTGCTAATGTGAAGGAAAATGAAAACATTTCATAAGCTCTGAATGACTGCTTCCAAGTTACTGAGTAATTCAAATGTGTCCCAATCAATTCAGTGCATCATGGACCCTGCTAGGCTAGAAAATTTAAACTAGGCAAACTATCTATTGACATACCTTGTAATTCTTTCTAAGTAGTTAACAAACATGTATATAACTGTAAAGAAAAAACATAAAGGGAAACATGAAATGATGAAATAAAGATATCGAGCTATTGTATATGTGCCATGTGGTCATGTCATCCTCTGCTCAGTATGAAAATACTTTCTTGCCAGTTGTAGAGTAAGCCTGATTAAAGCCATAACAGCAGTGTTTACAAGCATATGAGGAATAAATACTTGTTGTGTATAATATAAATGTTAGAGACCAATCCTGTGTAGAGGGTTATTAAATGTGTGTGTTGCATTGAATCCTGTCAGACCATGGAACAAGTTGAATCTTACTGTTACAATGATTTATGGTGACTAAAACTGAAATCACTAGGTTCAGACAAATTACAGACAGAAACATAAAGAAAGATGGTTTCTGTGCTGAAACTTCTGTCTCAACAGTGAAAGAATACAGTATTTCAGTGCCTATTGACACACAAATTGCTTTTCACAAGGTTTGACTTTCTGGTATTACTCACATGACCTGTGTCGTGTATTATTACCATTACCAAAGCTTAATTTGCTATTAACTATGATTTTAATCTTTCAGCTTGCTTTTATGTTGTACCTGACATGGCACTGTGAGCAGAGTGAGTAGTATAGTGCTCTCTGTGCAACTAAACAGCTGAAGACAGCCAAATTTATACTGCAAAGAAATTAAGAATTAAATAAGACTACTGACAAACAAGCAATACAAAGATTTTTGTGTCTTGTTCATGAATTGCTTCAGAGAGTCACCCTCACTCCCAGGAAGATGCCTTAAGAGCATGTCTTCTGGTTTTTATGTGAGATTTTAAAAACTAACTCGCTTACAGACTTCCGTGGGACTTGATAATCATTAGATTCCTCAAATATGTCATTAAAGAAAAACACCAGTATTGGGGAATTAGATAGTTACAACCAGCAGATAGAGGAGACGTAAGAGGATTTGTTCTATAGATGTCGTTAAAAATTATAAAGCTAGCTGACTTAATCAGCAAAGCTGACCAAATGCTGTTGTGCCTCAGTGGGGAGTGAATGAAGCTATGAGAATAGTTCACCCAAATGAAGTAACGTGCTATAGTTGTTGGAAGGAAAAATCTCTCCAGATAATGCCTATTTCCAATGAATGGAAGGTGCTTAATCAGTCTGGAGTCTGATTATGGATGTTGGGGGCATTATAGCATTAGACAAAATCTTTAACCATTAATTGCCTATATTTTTTACAGAGAATTTAAAAAGTTATTTGAAAGTTGTGCCCCATTTTCATGCTTATTATTATAGCATTAGATACAGTCTGAGAAAAATATATCCTTGCATCAATAATTTTAAGTATTGTGGCTATAAACCAAACAATATTATTCATTGTACGGTCAGCACATTTGTGAAACACAAAGTTAAACAGCTCAAAAGAGCAGCATACGTCTGACTTTTTCAGTAAAAAATCTTGAAAAATCTTTGTAAGAAGGGTTGAATCATAAAGCTAATGGTTTAATACCTACAAAAATCTCACTGTATTTTTGATGATCTCTGAAAAAGATTGTCTATCCTGTGTTAAGCACTCAGTATTGATGAAATCAACATGTACGTTCCTAGAGTGCCTGGTGGGGCACATTGAGTCTAGGACTACTAGTACCACAAGAGACCCTTACAGTCTAATAATAGAGACTCTTTATTCCAGAGATGCTACTTATTGAATTTAGGAAACGAAAACAGACCCCCAAAGTTGTAGCCTATCAACAGGTGCCATGCTGTCTTTTAATTCTGACTTTCTGTCCTTAGGAAGACAGAAATATGAGGGGGAAAAGTTTGAAATATGTAGAAGCTGTAAACATGTAAATATATTTGGACTTTAGGAAGGAATGTGTTTTATTCTGGAAAAACAGCTAATTTAGTTTTGTAGAACTGCTAATGCAGTATAATGAGAAGAATCGTCCTGGGAATATGTAGACATTGAAATTAAGTAACCTGGCACTTTTAAGCACAGAAGAGCCACCAGCCCCTCTCACCTGTTTTCCCTAGTCACGCCAGACACCTCTTTCAGCACCCTGCCAAGGCTAAAAATGATTTTGCTGTGCTTTCAGTTTTAGGCGTCTTAATACATGAGATATTGAGGTGCTGAAGCAAGTCCAAAGAAAAGCAACAAGTTTGTTGAGGGTCTGTAAGATAAGCCTTATGAAGAATGGCTGAGGGAGCCACTATTTAGTCTGAAGAAAAGGAGGCTCAGGGGAGACCTTATCGCTATTTACAATGACCTGAGCAGAGTTTGTAGAGGTGAGTGAGTGCTGGCCTCTTCTCACAAGTAATGAGTGATAGGTCAAAAGAAAATGGTCATAAGTTGTGACTGGGGAAATTTAGATTAGACATTAGGAAAAACTTCATTGAAAGGGTCATCAGGCATTGCAACAGGCTGCCTGGGTAAGTGATGGAATCATCGTCTCTGAACATGTTTGAAAGTCGTGTAGATGTGGAGCTTAGGGACATGGTTTAGTAGTGGACATGGTACACAGAGTCCGGCGTGCCTCCCCAGCCCTTACGTGGGCGTCCCCCACCAGCCGTCACGTAGTTGCTCCCCTGGTGCCCTTCCCCTCTACTCCCCGTCCACTGCTCTCTTTAACAGGTGCTCCTCGCAGGCAGTCCCGCGGGCGCGGAGGGCGGGCAGCACCGCTCCGCCCCAGTCCGCCTACCCGCCCGCGGAGCCTCAGCAGCGTCGTTAAAAGTACGGCCGGCGCGGAGAGACGCGGGGCGAGTGGCGCGAATCGGCGGGTCGTCATGGGGCAGCAGCAGCAGAGCCCCGGCGCGGCGGAGCGGGGCTGCGCGGCTGAGAGTGCGGCAGGCAGCGGACGCGGGCGGCTGGCGGAGTCCTGGCGGCGGCTGAGCTCCCGGCGCGGCTCCGCCAAGCGCAGCGGAACCTTCGCGCCCGCGCCGCCGGTGAGTGCCCGGCACCGCGCTGCTCCGCCCAGGCTCCTCGGGAGTGCGGGCGAGGGGGGCTGGGGTAGTGCCGAGAGACCTGTTGCGCTCTGGGGAGAGACAATCGTGGGAACCTCCGTTCCCGTTCAGGGGACGTAACAGGGGTCGGTTCCCGCTCCGCTCCCCGCGCGGGTGAGAAGAGGCGGCGGGAGGAAGGATTTGAAGGCAGGTAGTCTGAAAACCTGCGCTTGGGAAGCAGAGGGGGAAGCAGAGGTTTTCTTCTTGGGAAGGTGACTTCCTTGGTGTTGTGTCTGCCTTTGGCCAGCGCGGTGAGATATGTTAAGGACCTCTGCGGTGGATGGACCATCTGTGGTCGTAGCACAGCGTAGGTTACATGTCAGGAAGACTAACATCTTGGCCAGGTACACACAGAAATTGAGAGAGGAAATTCAGTGCTCAGGTATAAGTAAGTGAGTGCCTGGTGGTCTTTTTCCTTTGGATGAAAACTCTAGTTCTCGGTGCTGAACAAGCTCATACAGACAAATATTTTGTATGAACTACTCGCTGTCCAAGTACAACCACAGTTCTGTGTTTAGAAACAGTGTTATGCTTTCCTACTGAAAGCTGGCCCTCATACACCAAATTCAACAGGTCAAAGTTACTGTTTCCAAAAGAAAAGCAGATTTATGAGACTTTGGGCTATGAGGAAGATGCCCAAAGGTTGAATGCCCATTGGGTAAAAACCGTAAGGTTGAAGAGACCTACGGGTAGAAGGGATGCCATGGCAACAAGAAAGCTTCAGAAAGTAACAATATTGTCTATGGAGGGGGGAGAGGAGGAGCACTGCATTTCTGTGAAACATGATATAGATTAAAATACTATAATTTGGGGTGGGTTTCTTTTCCTGAATACATTAACTTGTCTTTGCATCTTGTGCCTTAAATTTAACCCCCAGGCAAGGGTTCTATTACCAGAACTTATCAGAAAAACGTGCAGAGAAAATGAAGTTGAAGGTTAGGGTATTTTTATAGGGCTTGTTGAGTTTCGGTTGTTTTGAACAAAGTGATTCTTGTGACTTACAGCAGAGGTGAATTCTTACTACAGGCAGAACCCTGAGTGAGATTCTCTTTGCAAATGTTTGGCCAGAACTTAAAGTCTGTATTAGTAGTTGACTAATCTTTCAATTTCCAGAAATTTTCTGAATGAATGAGCAACTTCTTCCTGTTATCTTCTCGAAATCAGTGTATTCATACTACTGGATTTGCATTACACTTAAGCTACCGAATTCAAAAATTGCGTGGGAACAGTTGATTCTGAATGGGTTTTCTTCTTTGTTTATTTTTAATTAGTGTTAGTTTTTCATGAAACAATTCTTTTTGTGTGAATGGGTAGCTGCTATCTTCTGTTTTATTTATTTGTATGCTTTTTTTAAATGAGTGCATAGGATTTCTGACATCATGTTTCACTAAGAGTAATGCACTTGGAATAATTTTCCAAAGAAATGCTAGGACGTGCTTACTTTAAGACATTTCCTGTTACCACCTTTCTTTTCCTTTCCACTTGCTGAGGAGCAATGCCTGAAAAAACCTGTAATATTTAAAGTTTTTAGCATCATCATTATGGCTTCCCCCCAGCCTTGGTTCCCTTATTGCATTTTTCTTTTAGCAACTTCTGTTTGTTCGCCACAGTTTACTTTTTCAAGATTGTCACTTGTCTGAGAATTACTTTTGGGGATCAGTGCTGAATTAGGAATCTGGCACAAGTGGCAGTGTGTGTTGGAGGGTTTTTGTTCACGGGTCTTCCCTAACCTGGTTGTAATAAAATTGTTCTGGCATCTCAGATGATTTCTGTGCCTTTTTAATTAAGGAAGGCTACTTTTGGACAGTGTGGTTAATTGTCTGAAAACTGGCCAGGATGTATGAGGTTGCTTTCTTTTACCCCATAAGCAGTAGAGTGTAACAGCCTTTTGTAATATGCCTTAAGGGAGAGACTACTACTATGTGCAAACTGTTCTGTAGAGGCAAAGGTTAATGTGAGTTGTCCTTCAGCACTTCACTGAAACTTAGCATTTCTCACATTTCTCTTCATTGAGCAATTTCTGGGTTTTAACCTTTGGGAAAAACTTACTTCTTTAAATTTGAAATTTATCAAAAATAAAAGCACACAGGGTGCTAGTGTGTGTGTGTCTGTGTGTTTGTATTGCATAAGGGGTCTCATCCGACTATCTTGCAAAGCCATTTAGGTAGTGTTACTTTTGGTCAAGAAAAAGCATAGTTCTGCATTTTGAAGAAGTAATTCCATGGTTCCATAGAACCATGAAATTATTTGGGTTGGAAAGGACCTTAAACATAATCTACTTGCAACCACCCTGCCATGGGCAGGAACATCATCCACTAGGTCAGATTGCTCAAAGGCCCATCCAACCTAGTCTTGAACAATTTCAGGTATAGAGCATCCACAGCCTCTCTGAACAACCTGTTCCAGTGCCTCACCACTGTCACAGTGACAAATTCCTTTCTTACATCTGATCTACCCTCTTGTCCTCTCACTAGAGTCCCTTGTAAAAAAGTCCTTCTCCACATTTCTTATAGAATCCTTTAGGTACTGGAAGGCCACTGAACAACCTCAGCTGTCTCAGCCTGTTCCCATAGGAGACATGGTCTCATTCCAACAAGGCCCACGTCCTCCTTATGCTGGGGGACCCAGAGCTGAATGCAGTACTCCAGGTGGAAACTCACAAGAGTAGATTGAAAGAATCACCTCCCTTGACCTGCTGGGCGTGTTTGATTTAATCAGCCCAGGGTATGGCTTGCTTTCTGGACTGTGAGAACACTGTCAGCTTGTGTTGAGCTTCTCACCAGCTAAGACCCCCAAGTTTCTCTTCGCATTGATGCTCTCTATCAGATCTCTGCCTAGCCTGTATCTGTGCTTGGGATTCACCTGACCTATGTGCAGGACCTTGCACTTGGCCTCATTTAACTTCATTAAGTTCAGATGTGCCCACCTCTCAAATCTGCCAAGGTCCCTCTGGATAAGGGACAATTTCAAAAGCTTTAAGACTGCTGCAGGTATGTGATGTAAGTTGCTCTTCCCTTATCCACCAATGCTGTAGCACTGCCATATAAACCCCCCAATTTTCCCAGGCATTATTTCCTCCCTATTAAAAAAGCAGAAGCCAAGGATTTCTGAGAAACAAAACATTTGCAAGACCTAACATTGGCCAGATCACATCTGTGGCTGCCTCTAAACATTCTCTATCTCTGAAGCTGAATTTGTAACGTGCTGACTGTAGGTATATATCAAGCAAAGGGATTACCTATTGAGGGACTAAAATATGCTATTGCTGTAGTAATGAAGTCCTGCTTTCATCTTGCTCCCCATCATCTCCTTATGTAACTCTGGTAACGGACATCTGAGTGGAAACCCTTTGCTTAAAGTGATATTTTGACATTTAAAACTTTTTAGATCATTTTTTAGAGAATCTGAAGTGCATACCCATAAAGAGGAAGCTGTCTTCTTTATCTTAAGATATTAAATATTATTTCTACTTACGGCCCTGAATTACGTGAGGGTTTCAACCCATGTACTGCACACCATAATGATCTAGTTTAGAAAAAAAGGAGATAAATGGTTATTCTGCTGTACAGTCTCTGATTACAGTAATTTTTCCCTTTATTGTTCAAAAGATTGTAGGTTTTTGAGATTAATTTTCCCAGAGGATATTAGCAATAGCTCAGAAACAAAGCTATAAGTGAGACCTGTACAAAAGTACATGTACATGAAATACTTTTTTACTTTGTTGTGGCATCAGTGAGCTTGCAGCTGTGAACCAGGTCATCAGTCCTGTCATGGAGACTGAAAAACAGGTGGGCTGAGTACAAAAGACTGGCATGGAAATGTCATCTACCTTATGCCAGAGCTGAGCAATAGCTACATGTGTATGTGGCTGGGGAACAACATATGTGCAGCAATTGTCACCCAGTGAGTGAAGAGCTGGATTTCAGAGTGACTTCTCATGGAGCAGATTAGGAGGCCTTGAACAAATCTTAGCTTGAGAGCCACATCTGTAAATTTAAGAAATTTGTCATTTTATTTTCTCATTTTTTGTTGCAAAAGCGTATTTGTCAAAAGTCTGGTCAGCCTGATGAGCATATTGTTAAACTAGGAGTGATATGGGAGAGACATTACAGGCCAGAATTGTGTAAGAATATGGTTGGCCAAGAGCAGAAAGCAAAAGTGCAGGGTAAAGGGAACAAAGCAGATCTTAGTCACATTTAAACACATCATCTGCACACAGACAGAGATCCAAGCAGGAGGGAAGAGAGACCCAACATGTGGTCATAAGGCTGCAGCATCACTGTGATATCTGTTGCATAATGTGACAACTCATGTGGCTGGAGCATCGCGACTGATGGAACCAAGCCCTTCAGGAGTGGAAGGAAGGGAAGAGGAGGAAGCAGGCTTGTCTCTGTGTGAAGGAGCCACTCAGATACGTGTGACTCAGGCCTTAGTAAGAATTTGTGGTTCAGGATAAGAGGAGAGGTCGCTAAGTGTTACGTCGTGATGGAAGTGTTAGGCACCACTGGCTCAGTTAAGGAAACAGATGGAACTTTATCTGAAAATCTTGAAGAAGGCTTTGTGTCCTCATCCTCATTGGGAACTTTAATATGTCAGAATATCTGCCATGCAGGAGATTCCTGGAGAATGTCAGGGATAACTTATTATTATTGAATGCTTCTCCAGTCTTTGTTCACCACAATGTGCAGACCCTGTCCATAGAAAAATCTGACCCATTTTTCTTGTTCAAACTATCATATGATTTTCTTTCAAGGAAACAACTCTATTCGTCTTTTCTGCTGGCAGGCAGAAACAATGTTCTGAGGATGACTTCTTACTGCACTTTAAAATGAAAAAAAAGTGGTACAGATAGTGTAATTGCTGATGACTAGCGGGAGCTGCTTACCAGCTTGTCTCTTGAAATTGTCCGAGTTTGTCCTGTGGCCCAGGACTTTGTGCAGCATAACACTGCACGAAGGCTAGACTGTATGTGCAGTGCAGCACAGACACAGATCATTAGAGTCTGGAAAGGACATTGAGGGTGACCCCTGCTTGAGCAGCATGGACGTGTGTGTACTCAGGTTAACCTGTGTGTGGATAACCGACTCCTTGGTGCAAAGTGGTCTCTGTGTCAGCATCATTACAGATGGAGAAAGTGATAGAGTGAGAGCAGACATGGACAAGTCAGGTCTTCATCACTTTGTTGTCACTGTCAAGGTCTGCCAGGTCTGTGTTTAGTGAGAAGACTCAAGGAGGAGAGTAGCTAGCAGTTGCTCGTGATGATCAAGACAGGATAGCCTTTTAGGAACACTCAACTCACACACTTCCCTGGGACCTGACAAGCTTCCCCCCAGGGTGCTAAGAGAGGTAGATGACACCCTTAAGTAGTTAATGTCTATCAGTTCTCAAAGGTCTCTTGGGAGTTTCTTTACACATGTAGGAAGGAAAATGTCACACCTACCTTCAAAAAAGGGCAAAAGCTAACCACAGGCCAGCCGCCTGTCAGTCTCAAGTCATATCTAGGAGTACTCCTGGAGCCCACATCTGGGCACAGTAAGGAGAAGACAGTGACAGGGAACAGTCAGCAAGTTTTTGTCAAGGGTTAATCATGTCTGACCAATCTGAGCACCTTCCTAGTCATTAGAGGACAGCAGTGAATGCCATCTAGTTCCCCTCTAGCCAGGTTTTTGCTACTGTCTCCCCCAATAGTCTTTCACCTGGGCTGTGATGTTGGAGTCTGTAAGGAAGGACAAGTTGGTAGGTCAGGATCTGGTTGTATGTTGGGCTTAGAGGCTGGTGGTTATGTGTCAGGTGCTACATGAAGGTTGGTGTCAAACAGCATCCCACTAGGTCTATGTGGGTCCGTCCTGTTCAGAATTTCCACAAGCAACCAGGAGGAGAGGGTGGAGGGCATGTGCATCCTGGGTAGTTCTGGAGCATGGTCCTGGGCAACGGTGGGCAGCAAACTAAACTGTAGCCATCTCTGTGTCCAGACAGTAATGAGGGCTAGAGGTGTCTGGGGTAGTGGGAGCAGAACACAAGCCAGGGGAAGGCAGTGACTGTCCCCTTTGCTTGGTGTTTGTCAGAGCCTGTCTGGGTACTGCCTCCAGTCTGGGGTCACCAACAAAGGAACAGTACTGATAAACTGTTGAAGGTTGAAGGCCATTGAGACAGTGGGGCTGGAGCCCCAGCCCTGTAATAATAGACCGCAGAACCAAGACTGGTTCAGATGGAAGGAGATGGAATACAGGATACACAGGTGCATGAAGACACACGAGAAAGCAGCCATACTGAAGAGCTGTGTAGGCTGGGCCTAGCTATAAGGAGAAGTCTTTTCCCCAGGAGGACAGCCCAGCAGTCGAGATGGGGCCTGGGGAGGATGTGCTGTCTCCAACCTTTGGGGATTTCATGCCCTAGCTGGATTCTGGGGCTGGATACCTCTCAACATTACCTGAGCCATCCTGGGATTGTGTAAGTCAACACTAAAAAGTCCTTTGAGAATTAATTTACAAGATCCACAGTAGCACATCTATTAACTCTTGTCGACAATCATAACAACTTCTTAAGCATACCCACGATGGTCATCAACGTTGAAAACATACTTCTTAAGAAAAGAAAAACTAGGAGTTCTAGCCTAGGGCAAAACTTTTCTGATGGTTTGGTTGTCCAGCAACCATAGCAACAGAAGATCCAATAAAAACAGTCACACCTGTTAGTGGAGCGACTGAGAGATGAGCTGAGTGCTTGAGCAGATGGAGCCTACAAGAGGTGCTTGCACAGGTTGCAGGTCTGATATTGTGCTGCTGTAGGGCTCACATCATTAGATGAGTTCTAATGAACTTTGCTTTTGGTCTGGTTTTCTGGTTTTACCATCTTAGAAGAAAATAATTTGTTTTTACGTAAATTTTTAGAAGCTATTGCTAGCTGAAGAGTGCAAAACTTCTGCTCTGCACGTGTCCTTTGTCTACCTTTTATTTAGGTAAAGGCAATTTTTTCCCTTAATTTTGGCATTTATAAAATGTTTTTTTAAAACGTGGGATGCAGTAGAATGTGTGGAGCTTTAGATTTGTTTTATGTGTCCTGTTGATGTACACCAGTTTTTCTGGCTATTTAGATGGATTAACAACAAAGCCAAAAACAATGGCTGTTTATGCTTCAGATTAAATGCAGTTTCCTGCACCTCAACATGAGGTGGCTTTGTTAAGAATCTCTCTTGAATTAATTTCTCAGTGTCTCCCTGCAATGGGCTTCCAGTGGGCAAACCTGTCAAAAAGCTTCCTATGGCTCACCAGTCCCGTATGTCCGTGCAGCTGATCTTGAGTTTGTTCTTTTACTGATGGGGAGAAAAAATAAACTTAAAAATTATGTCTTTGTTGCACGTGTAATCTAGCCTGTTAAATACTGCAAGAACTGGATTTTTTTTTAAAGGTTAAAAATTCATTATGATTTTAAGGATCGTGTTTTTGTCAGAACTGTCCCAAGGGAAATGTTTTCAGTTGCCTGCTAACCTTCTTCTGAGGTACATATCTGTTCTGTCAGCTGTTTTGTCTGATGGTGAACAAATATCCATAAACTTCTGTTATTAGTACGAAGTGGCTTTGAAATTGCTAAGTTTTGTGCTGAATGGAAATTCTCACATTTTGGATTTAAGTAATATTGGAAAATACTTATATTAGGTAACCCTCAGAAGCCCCTTCCATGCAAAATTTTTCCGTGACTATAGCTTTTGAGACTGGTGCCCTGTACCTCATGCAGCAGAGTGTAGCATAACCAGCTGCAATTGCAAGTCACTGCAAAGCTAGCATGTGATCTTTAGCACAGAGCGCGAGGAAAACTGATGAAAAAACCTAGAAACTCAAATGAAGAGGGGAAACAAGTGATAAAATAGAATAGTTGAATTTCCACAATGTTTGTCTTGCCTCAAGAAGCATCAGGGCTTGTTCTATCAAAGTCATCGTGTCTAAACAAACAAACAATTTAAAAGTTTCTGCAACTTATTGCCAGATTTTATGTGCTTGCTGTCCGGAAATAAAGTGCAGTAAGAACAGTATTTGATGTTAATCTGCTAATTTATTATGGTTGTCTTTATGTTTCATTATTTCTTCTGAATGGGAATAACATAATATTTACTGTATTCAATGATGTCAGAGTGTTTATGCTTAATTCTATCATACACTGAAGGTAAAGAATAAATAAATAGAAAAACATATATGTATATATTTGTATGTGTATAATTTTTTTCTTAAACTAGTGGGAAATTATTTGCAAATCTAAAATCAAGAAAGACAGAAGAACTTCCTAGGAGTAGAAAATGAAGCTTGGCTTTACAGATAATAACCTGGCTTGAGTTGCTTATGAGATTAATATTGAAATATTGTTATATTTATAGGAGTACTAGCAGCCTTAACTAAGAGTAAAATTGCATAAGCTACTTCTTCTTTGTGGATATCACCATCTGCATGCTTAAGAAACTTTAAACCCCAGTTCTCATTGGCTGGCAGGCTGTAAGTACCCTTGACCACTCTTTGAAAATTTTAGATTTGTGCTCTTTTGGAGGGTAAGGGGGGGTTGCTTTCAACGCTATTTAAACTAAAGACACAACCTGGACCTTCTTCATGACCAAACAGACTGTAATAATTCTGTCAATGTCACAGCCTAGTATTTCCATTCTCATTAGTATTCCTTTCTTCTTCAGAATGTACCTCTGCTGGGTGTTCTGGCACAGGGCTCTTAGCTTCGCGTTGAGCTGTCATTCTTTTTAGTAAATAAAGTCATTTGGGAAGGTGAAGATTGATCATTGAACCCACTCTGATGCCTTATTCAGTAGACTGATTGGTGTACAAATGGTGTTAATGGGATCTTCTCTCTATTCTAAGAGTAGAATCAAGAAGAATTTAGCCTGGGATGCTGGAATCACTCTCTTGTTGGAAAAACTGAGACAGTTTCACTGTTTGGTCTCATTTTTAAAATTTTTGCATTTAAGACGGCTATTATGGTGAACCCAAATGTGCAGTAACTGACCCAGTTTTCTCTGGTTTTTCAAATGTAAGCCAATCTTTGTTATTAAGAGATTCCCAGGCACCAGAATTTCTTCATGGTCAGACGTGCTTTAACGAAATGCATTAAAGTTCCCTTAAGTGAAACGGAGACAAGGAAAGGGGAATGAAACAGAAAAGGGAATTTGGCCACTGTATGTGGCTGGATGACCAAGAATTTCCAAAAAGGAAGATTTAGATCTCAAAGAGTTGTCATAGGAAATCAATAAGGCTATAATAATATTAGAAGTTTTGAATGAGGCTTGTGGACAAGTGGAAAGCTACAGAAGCAAAAAGCCAGGCAAGGGGGAAAAAAAAAAAATGTTGATTTGCTTAGTAAAAGTAGATACAGTGAGGTCCACCTCACAGAGGTGAGCATATTTGTTCTTGAATTCAGTCATCAAAATTGTGACAAGGCTGGATTTGATTTAATATAACTGTTCTGGACATCATGGCCTGTAGATTTTAGGTGTGAATTTTGGTTTTAAGAAAGTAATTCACTAATGTTTAGGTATTAGACTTACTTTAAAAGCTAATATGAAAAGACATCTGTCAATTATTTACATTGACAGTGGAAAAACACAAATAATGTTTTGTATGAAAGTAGCATTTAATTGGAATTCAAGCTTTTGGCTTGCATGTGTGGACCGGACTACAAAGGCTCAAATTAATTCCTGAAAAAATAAGTTTGAATTTGTTGAAATGTACTCTGTTTTTCAGCATATAAACACTTTAAATGTCAGAATGTTAAAATTTAGGGGCACTAGGAAGCTTTTAAAAGGTTACACTCTTAAAATTGGTTTATATCTGCCACTAAGAAGGCAACCCCCTTATTTATGATTGTTCTCTGTCAAAAGATTTGACAACCTTATTAAAATTCCCTAGTGGTTATTTCTCTGAGGTACTGAGAGGACCTCAGAGATGTCCTATTTCACACTATTGCATCAATGGAGATGTGATGCAAGTGAGAGCAGTAATGATTTTTCCTTGTATCAGTGTTGGGGTGTGACGGTATAGATGCAAGTTCACACTCACACGTCAGTAAAGAAACACACTCATGATTTTGGTTCATCAAGTGTTTCATTTTTACAAACAAGATGCTTCTAGCCTACAGACATGCTGGTTTAGATTTTGTCTTAGTGCAGAGACAAGTTCATCGCTGCATTCCAAATAAAGGATGATTGTGAGACATAAACAAAGCATAAGCTGCTACTAGCATCTTTGAGGTCTACTGACTGCGTTGCAGCCTGGTTGTGACACCTCAGCTGGGAAAGCCACAGCAAATTGGCAACTGTACAAAGGTGTGAAAGCAGAGGTTTGCCTTAGCTATATTCTATTTTGTAAAACTGGAAAAGGGTAACAAACAACATTCTCACTGGTGCATACTGGTTAAGGGATTTCTCTTCTGAAGAGAAGCTTAGAATCCTTTAAAGATCCCTATGTTACTGAGTTTGGCTTAAGATAAAATGTGATTCTCTTGGATCCTGTAGATTGATGTTTGCACTCATCAAAGTATCTTTCTGCTTCTCTTTGCCCATCGTAAGCAACAGTTTGTCCCACTTTCCCTGTTTCATCAGCTGCGGAACTGTCTGAACCTCTGTCAGTCTTCATTGTGAGGAGTTAGTTCTATTTAAAGATGCGTGTGTGTGTATATATATATATGCATATGAAGTCTTTTTGAAAGTTGAGTCACAAGTATGTGTTCCTATTGCACTATTTTTGGAGAATGAGCAGAAGTACTATTGTACTGAAAAGCACTGAAGGCTCATCTCACTTTCTCATTGGGTTTATATCTATAGACAAGTACAGGATACTTGAAGCAATGACTCAGTACCATAGTTGATTGCGTGTCTGCTACCCACTAATTTCCTCTTGGTTCCCTCAGCCTTTTGTCCTTTGTTTCATCTTAGAAACAGCAGTGTAGCTAATATTATGATGACTGTTACCTGGTTCTTTATGAGTCAGTTGAGTTGGAGTGTGGGCTGCAACTTAGAATTGTCTCAAACCCAATCTGCTGGAATTGAAAGAGCTAGTGGGAATATCTGGTAGCCCTCTAGACAGCCAAGGGTCTTATGGCAGAAACCAAACTGGTTAATGTGGAAACTAGAGGCAAGGCTTAACAAAGCGGTTTGTCCAAACATGTGTGACTGTTTGGCTTTTTTTTTTTTTTAAATAAAAACTTTTTTCAGCAGTTAGAAGACTGTATAGACCAACAGTATAGACGATGGGTATAGACCATTTCCAGCTGCTCACTTCTCATTATAACAGCATAGTGAAGTGAATCTGATACCTATATAGAGACTGAGATAGTCTCTGATAGAATAACTCTCATAATTCATTTTGTTTAATGTTAAGACATTTAGAATAATACTGAAAATATCATATTTCATTTGCATAAAGATTACAATATTTTTAATTTCCTAGAGGCAGTGACTCTAAAAGAAATTTAAATCATGTAGCCATGTAAGAGACCTTGCTAAATGTGATGATGTCATCAGAGGCTGCTGGGAAGATCACGGTTTATTGTTAGTATCTGGGCTGTGTGTTCCACTAACAGCTGCAAACCTTATTGCAGAATGACTTCTGGTGGGAGGAACATTTCAAGTCAAATTAAGAAAACTGAGGATATTTCACTTTCCTGGTTATCTGACTAGATGAGATCTAGTATATTGGGAATAAACAGGATCTTACAGTAATTGTGTGAAGATCCATAAGTGTTTTAATAATTCAACGTATTAATGTCAGAACTTCAACTGCTGTAACTGCCAGATCTCTGGATTGTAATATTCCCCTTAACTAGATACTGTTAAACTACATAGTGTTAGACTGTTTTGTTGTCAGATAGGGAAGAAGGTGATAAGTCTCAAATTTTATGAAAAAAATCAGCTGTTAAGTGTTGATTCTGCTTGAATCAACTGCTGTACTGCTGGTGTACTAGATGTGTATCAGTGCACACAATGTTGGTGTTACAGGCTGGTAATACATACACAGCTGATTCCATGCACAATGAAGTGGGTATTGAAAGTGTAGCTAATATGCATTTAGCATTTTAAGTAAGTCCTCGACCTACCTTTACCTGCTGTTGGTCAATGGTCTTTGTTGATTTTCCCATAATTTTCTAGATATTCCATGTCTGTAGTTCCAAATATGGTGCTGAGAATTCAGAAGTAAAGGTATAACTGGTATACAAGTGCAAATAAGAAAGCTAACACATACTCAGGAGGTCTGATATATCTAGAAAGCACCAGTTTGTGTAGCTAGCTTGTTGTGCTTCTGACACTGTTAGTGTCTGATGCACTTGGACTGCTCTGGGCTTGCACGTATGTGGTACATAATGCATCAACAACTTCTTTTTGAAAAACTCACAGTCCAGGACATGATTTTGTCACAAAAGCTGTAGCTAAATTAATTAATTAACTAACTAACTAATTTTCTGAGAGGGTTCTTATATTTCTAGATAGGAGATTTTGTCCTAAACAGAGTACCCCCATACTATTCTGTGAAGATGCAGCACTGGCAAATCCGTACCACTTTAAGAGAAGGAATATGTTCTTTATAGATTTTCCAGAGTTAATTCTCAGTGCAGAAAAGTAGAAATATTTTTTTTTTAATAAAAGGATACTTCAGAGATAAAAAAACAAGGATTCATTTTGAGATGAGCATTAAAGAGTATAGCTGTTACAGTACTTACTTAAAAAAGGCTTAAATTAAAAATATCACTCTTGGTATAGACTTGCTATTTCACTTGTAGGCTTAGAAATACTTATAGAATTATTTATTGAATTTGTACCCCATCAGCAAATCAACAACAGAAGGAAGAAATGTCCAGTAAGTCTGTTCTCAACACATAGCTAGCTCTGCCCTTTAAAAAATATACTGTAGCTTTTGGGAGAGAAAAGAAACATAAAAAATTAATCTTTTTGAAGGGCACATCTCATCATCATTCCTTTTTTTCTCTGAAAAAGAAGGTCTGAAATTTTTGTTTAACATAGTCATCCACTTGCCAGACTTATTGTGGGATGTGTCTGGAGAACACAAGTGATAAAATATTGAAAATTTTTATTACTCTTGTAGAGAAACACACAGTTTAGGGAAGTAGCATGCAGGCTACAGTCTACCTGTTGCAGTGAGTGCACCTAGAAAGACAGATTTTATAAGAAAAAGGGACGCAAAGCACTAAGTTAAAAGTTTAGACTCTTTAAGTGTTCTTTATATTAGAATTAATCTCACTTGAATGTGTACAGGGCAAACGTGTAAATCTGATGACTTTGCAGAATAACATAGGAATTTCCATTCACGTGTAATTCTATTTAACAGTATCACATGCCAATTGATTAATAAGCAGAGATTTACAAGTTTAGATTATAACCTGTAGAAAAAAATTGTTTTCTGTTGACCCTGTTGAAGAACACTTCCTGCTTTGCAAATAAGTCTTGATATACATCCTCAGAAAGAAAGAAGCAGCTGAAGATCATCAGGCTAAGCCACCCTGGAGAACAAGTCTTTTAAGTTCCAAAGGTTTCTATGTGCAGAATAGAATTTCAAACATTTTGCCAGCTCTGCAGGTGCTGGACCTTCACTGTGTTTTCTGCTAGGCTGCAAGTCATTTTCTCAGGCAGTGACTGTGTGGCCACTGCAACTCTTGATTTAACCTTTAACCTGAGTAGCATGGGCTATTTTTTTGTGTGCTGTGATCTCTACAAGGTCTTCTTGACCTGACACCTGAAGTATTCTGATTCCTTCTTACTCTCATTCTCAGTGTAATGCTAGAAGTGTGTAGGGTTGCTGTTGTTCAGCCAGAATGATACATGGAAGTGAAGCATAAGATTGGAATTTTGTGACCAGGCAATCAATATAAGGACCTAAATACTCAGAAGACAGTGATCCACATATTTCTTCCCATTTCTGGATTTGGTTATACTTTATCCTTTAGTACATTAGTACTACTTGACTCTACAGTCTACATTGTGAAAAATACAGATCTGTCGTATGTACTCACCCTGGCATCATATTTCATTCATGTATTCTTAAATGCCTGATACCGATATCCCAAGATACTGAGGGCTGGTGCTCACGAGTGTGAGAGAAGTCCTGGTGAGGCTTCTTGTTTGGTCCATCTGACATGCTTTGTTTATGCCAAATTTCTTCAAATGTTTAGTTCTAAGTGAACTGGAAACAACTTGCTGTTTTATTGTTGTAAGTGTATAAAACCCAATTGTTTGGGGTTTTTTTGTTTGGTTCAGTTTTTTGGGGAGGAGAGTTTGGGAAAACAAATGTGTGGACTAATACACTACTAGCTAACACTACTACTGGTAAAGTTTAGTCCTGTACTCAAGGGTTAACAAGTGTAACTTTGCATTAAAAAAAAGGACCAGGGAGACTAAAACAAGAATAAGGTATGGCATTTATATTCTCCAAGCAGCCTTTTGATTGCCATTTGCATTCAAGTGTCTACAGTCTCCCACACATGTGTATCTTTTATCTCAAGTCTTCTGTTTCCAGTGAAACAAGTTATAATTAAAAAATACTCTTGAAAACTGACACATATTTGGCTTGAATAAACAGTGCCATTACATAAAACGCCAGACCTTCTTCTAAAGGCAGACACTGTCATCTTTGATACAAGTTTGACAATTTAGTTGAGTCTTCATACTGAAACAAAGGTGATAAGCACTGAATATATTTGACAAATAAATTCTTCTAGTGAAAGATGGCTCCCATCCTGGCTCCTGAGGAGATCTTGCTTTGGTTCACCTTTCTGTGTATGTGAGGGCTCCTAGAAAGATACCAGTGTCATGATGGTCAGACAGCCAGATGTTTGTTAAGGGGGCAAATGGAAGAGCTGAACATTCCACGTGGCAGAGGAGGTCTTTATGCACAATGTAAGCAAAAGACTCTTGATAGAGGGTTATGACAGTATGTTAATAACATCAAATGCAAGTAAGTGGCCAAGATCATGACACCTCTGTCTGAAACAACAAGGACACAGCTTGAAATGAATCATGTGATGCGATTTAGATGCTGGCAAAGGACTCTGTGTGTCACAGAGTGTCTACGTGACAGACCTGTTACTCACACCTGGCAATAGTTTTTTTAAAAGTTTTAGTGCCAGCCGGGGACCCTAGACTTACCAGATGTGTGGGATTTGGTTTTCTTGCTCATGTGTCTTCATAAGAAGTTTCAGCATGTCAGAACTGTGTAGCTAGATCCAATCTGCTGTAGGAACAGTGCCCCTTCCCTACTGAAAAGTTACAGCCATTTGAACGTATCTTTTATTTTAATAGAATCATAGACTACATTAGGCCAGAAGGGCCTTGAAATGATCCCCCTGCAGTGAACAGGGACATATTTAATTAGACTGGGTTACCTAGAGCCATACCTAACCTGTCTTTCAATGTCTTCAGGGGTATGGCTCCTGCACCCTCTATGGGCAACCTGTTCTAGTATTTCACCACTCTCATTGAAAAAAATTTCTTCCTTATATCCAGCCTAAATCTACTCTCTTTCAATTTAAAACCATTACCCTTTGTCCTGTCACAACAAGCTTGTTACATTTTGCCCTCACTAAAACTACCTGGTATTGCCAGAGGGGTGAAAGCAAAGGAGCCACTATGGTGAAGGAACCACTCCATTTCCTGCTTTTGACTGGGCAGGACATCACATATACCTGGGTGACTCCTGCAGCTGGTTGTGGGACCTTTACTTTCAAGAAGTTGCGTAGCTGGGAGCCTGCTGAAGTTAAAGAAAACTGTCTTTCCAGGTTCTATTCCTTTAGTGCAAAATAATCTAGATCTTTGCTTCTGGTAATGTCAGCCACAGTATTAATGATCACAGAGAAAAACTACAGTTTGGAAGATTGCAATATTTTCCCTGCTCCTTGCAAATGTTTTACAGACTTCTGCATGAAGATGTTGCAACTAAATAGGCTTTAACAGAAAATCTGGCTATTGTCAGAGTTCGTGCTCTCTGAGAGTCTTTCACACTGCATTGTTATCACTGTACCATTTGTGGAAGACTACCTGAAAAACTATCCAAGCCAAATTATCTATTTTGGAATCTTTATCCCTCTTGAATCTTATTCTTTTGTCTGGCACTTTGCTCCTCTGTAAGGACATTTTATTCATTTAATAAACTAAGAATTGAATTTAACTGAATTAGTGGATGGAAGGAGCAAAAGGTTGAAAAAGTACAAAATATTGCATGCAAGTGTAATGCAACTGAGAAATGTCCAAGACTCTTGTTTTGATAACTTCTGTGCCTACTAAGGGCCTGCTTGCTGTAGAGGAGCTACTAAATTTTTTTTTAATTATTATTTTGATTATCATGTATTTGTATTCTATTTTGTTACATACATTAAGCTTTTGTATAATTTACAGTAAATATTTCAATTCTCAGGGCTCTCGGAATATTTCCAAAGCTTCCTCTCTGTGTTGACTGACAGTCATAAAATGTAGTCACCTAAAAGATTCATATGTATTGCTTCATTCTTAGCTTTAACATCTGCAATGAAAAGTAGATCAGTGGCACGGTGTTTTTCTCACAAATGTTTAGAAGCAGTATTGCTAAACTGTTTATAAACATTAATACAGTAGCACTGTTCTCCAGATCAGAAGGTCCCTACTGAGGAGCAATCACAAGTAAGAAGTTAATCAGTGCATTATGTGCTTTGATTTAACCATCTGTACTACCTTGGCTTTACAAACAATGTTTATCTAACTTTACAGCCAATTCTGGGAAGCTAAGCTGCCAAGATGCAAAATATAAAGTAATCAGATAACAGGAAGACAAAATATTCCTCTAGAAAAGGAATGAAGAGCAGAGATTGGAAAAACATTATCTCAATCTTCTCACTGAGTAAAGCTGGTGTTCCAAAAATGGAAAACATCAAAGGCAATCCAAATTTTTTTTTTTTTTTAATTATCTGGTTACTCGTGCTGCACAAGCCTCCGAATATAACCTCTAGAAATGCTTTGCACATTTACAGAAAAACACCCCCACAAACAAAGCGATCAAAACCAAACAAACAAAGCAGAACTGAAAGTTAAGGCTGTGGTATAGAAAGCAGCCTAGACTGCGTCACCTTGTGTGGGCGGCTTCTCCAAGCAGCAAAGTGCTGCAGTTGTAACAATGTAACAGTAATATTGCAGCTATTGAGAGAAATAGGGGGAAGGAGGTGGGGTTTTGTCTCACCTATAATTATTAAATACCAACTTTTGCTTTCTGGAGTATGAGACTCTGTATTATTTATGTAATAGAGTGGGCAGAATTTCAAAAGATTATTTAAAATGCTGGCACCCTTCCAGGAAAAGAGAATCCTGACATGGGAGAGATGCCTTGATAATTTTTTTCTCACTAAACCGTACACTTCACTACTTCATTGTTTGAAGTTGTTTTAAAACCTTCTACAGTTTGACAATACTAGTGAGTTGGCAGACATCTTACTGTTCTGTGGCTTTGGTTTTTTCCAGACCATAATCTTACTGTCTGTACGTGATGCCAACAATGCACACATATATCCACTCATGCTTAAAAAAGTGATATGAGTTACTTAACCATATAAAATCAAACTCAAGAGGCTTTGTTTTGAATATTTTCTGCATTGGGCGTTCTTCATTATGATTGCTTCATCTGGATTTGCGTCTGCAGAAGTCCTTAGGACCATTGGGCCTCCACTCAGCACATGGCAAGAAGGAAGTGACTGCGTGATTTTCAGCACCGTCGTTCACAATCACAGATGTGTTTAGACAGTCCTGTCTGTTATTTATACTATATGAGAACAGACTGGGTCCCAGAAAATGTTTCTGCACTGCAGCCTGCAAGCTGGCACTTCAGGAAACAAACACTTTTTAATAAATCGATGAAAGCTTTCTTCTTCTCATGAAGAACCTGGTTAGAGGGTTACACTGAGCTGTTCCAGTCATGTATGGCTATGTCCTTTTCACAAGGGACAAGTCAGCAAGGCAAGGTGGTGGAGCAGCTCTTTATGTGAAAGAGCAATAGGAATGTATTGAGTTCTGTCCAGGGGTGGATGAAGAGACTGTTGAGAGTTTGTGGGTGTGGATTAAGGGGCAGGCTGTCATGGCTGACACTCTCAAGGGTGTCTATTACAGGCCACCAGATCAGGATGAGGAAGTTGATGAGGTCTTCTGCAGGCAACTGACAGCAGCCTCACAGTTACGGGCCCTGGTTCTCATGGAGGATTTTAACTGCCCTGATATTTACTGGAAGTCCTACTCAGCCAGCCACCCACAGTCCAGAAAGTTCCTCCAGTGTATTTGTGTCACCTTCCTGATGCAAATGGTGGAGGAGCCCACCAGGAGAGGAGTGTTGTTGGATCTTGTACTCACCAACCAGGAGGGTCTGGCTAAAGCAGTGAAGGTTGAGGGCAGCCTCGATTTCAGTGAAAGGGCTTCTTCAAATACAATACAGGTAAAACTAACCACATTGCAGAGGCAATGTAGGCTCCCTGCTGAATGAGTTGGGTGCCCTGAAGACAGAGGATAGAGAGAAAGCAGAGATACTCAACCCCTTCTTTGCCTCTGTCTGTACTTCTGGGGGCTGTCCTGATATCAAGCCCCAGAATCCTGAGGTCCCAGAGGAAGCAGGCAAAAAAGAGGAGTTTGCCCTGGTTAATGAGAACTGGATTAGGCATCAATTGAGAAAACTGGACGTACATAAATCCATAGGTCCTGATGGGACGTACCCGCAAGTGCTAAGGGAGATGGCAGAAGTCATTGCTAGGCTACTCTCCATCATCTTTGATAAGTCATGGGAATCAGGAGAGATGCCTGGGGACTGGAAGACAGCAAATGTCACTCCAATCTTCAAAAAGGCTGAGAAGGAGGACTCAGGTAACTGCATTTGTAATCAGTATTTGCCTGCCTGCACTGCCTGCATTTTGGTTACACACACACTGCAAGTTCAATAGAAAATGGAGTAGGATTTTACCTATATCCAGCCTTCTAACAAAGCAAACAGTCTGGTCTCCAGCTGTTACTCCATACTGCAACCCATATGCAGTGCAGGCTGCCGCTGAAGTTCTACCTCTAAAACAGACCAGCAGAATAAAATGGCTAGACGGCAGCACCTCACTCCACCTCGACAGACAAGGAAGTATCACCGCCTCGGCTCTGCCTGTGTTCTCCTTCTCTTTGAGTGTCTTTAAGGTGATATAATTTACTCTGTAGTAGGTTCTGAGGAATCAGATAAAATACCACAAACTGCTGTCTGGCAGGTCTGGAAGACAAACCCAGATGGAAAGAAACTTTTCTTCAAGCATTGGAGACTTTTAATGGCTGTGGAAAAACAGCTAATGAAGAAAGAAAGAAAAAAGGCTTAAAAATCAGATTGAAATGTAGAAAATTAGTGAGAAAAAGGTGTCTTGTTAATATATACACCAGGGGGGAATTTAAAAATAGGAAAGATGTCCGAAAGAACCCAAACAAAATGTTCTAAATAGCAATTTTTTGTTGGAACTTTCTCTGTATTAGTAGGCTGCTTGTGATTTCAACTATGTGGCTCTGTATTTAGGACATATTTCAGTATTTTTGTTTGATTTTGTTGACAGCTTTTCATCATGGTAAAATGGTGAAATCTTCCAGATGTGAATATTGGAACAAATGAAGGGACAATACAAGCCAAGGAATACAAGGAGTACACTCTGCTCTCTACAAGCACAAGGAAACTTAGATGCTGTAACAGGCAGGGACTTTTAATCTAGTTATATTCCTACACTACAAAGCAGAATTGGGAAAAAATAATTGCAGTTGATGTAGTTGCTGGTAACAACTAATGAATATAGGAAAGTTTCTCAAGTGTAAAAATTACAGTTGCAGAACTTTTTCTTTCCTCTTGTGGAGGACATAGCTACTGTTAGAAAGATTTTTTTTTTTTTAGTGGGAAAATACGGGATATGCACAAACTCCATGGTCATGTGTGATCCTGATAAAATAAATTAGAATTGCAAATGTGATTAAAATATAATAATTGCAGTGGCCTTTCTATATAGCAAAAGGGTCAAGACGTTTGTAATACAATCCACTAAAGGCAAAATATTCTCATGAAGCCAGTAATGGCTCTAGAAACTCACTGGAATCAATGGGAGAACAAGAACTTTCAAATTCATTGGTGTTTTACGCAGCACAAAGATAAAATCAAATAATTTTCTAATGCTGCTACATTTGTATTATGCTTTTAAGCTAATGTTTTTAATACTCTTTAAACCAGATGCACATATAAGCTATCTTGTTTATTCTCCTTTTATAAAGACATTATTGTAAAAAAAAAAAAAATACACTGTCAAAAAAGGTTTCATAAATTTTAATGAAATAAGTCCAGTGCTGCAGAACATGTGAATCATTACAAAATGGATGTAAGTTGGGAGAATCATTTGCAGCCAGCCAATTTTATCTCAAAATTAAGCAAATGTGTCACAGAAGACATAGGTGCCTTAAAGTAGAACAGAAAATAAAAATGACAAATGTATTCTTCTATAATATAGTAAAAGTATCTTCTGGTGCCATCTTCTGGACATGGCAGTGATAATTCTAGAGATGCTTCTAGGATTCTAGACTGGAAAATGTGGGGGTTTTGGATGCAGTTCAGGATATTTCAAACAAATAAAACAAAACACCAAGAGAAGACAGCATGCAGCTCAGTAGCACTTGCTCTACCTGGGACATTTAGGGTGCTTTACCATAGCCTTCTGGCAGCCATGACTCAAGATAGCTAGAAGCATCATCACTATGTCACCAAAAATTCTCATAATTTATCTAACATTTAACCATAAACATTTCTTAGTTGTTATGTTTGGGGGTATGTTAGTGTTGTGGTAGCAGAGTAAATGTTTAGACTAGTTTTCCCAGAGGAAGCCTAGCTATAGGGCTTTTGGTACGTAGAAGTGCTCTGCAAGATCACTGGTAGTTTTTGTGATTCCTGGCAAGTAGTATTTTCACTGTCATTGGACAGCCAATTCGCTCAAGTTTGTCCTGGCTCTTTGTTCAAGTTCAAGGATTCCACCTTCTTGTTTAAAGACCATGTCTTGATCTGTCTTTAAATGCTGCAATTTAATTCTCTTTCTTTCCTTTCCTTGTTTATTTAACAGCTGAGTTCGAGCTTCACAGTACAGTTGTCAACCTTTAGTAGCAGGGTCATGTAATATCTGTAATTCAGACCTGCTACTCACATAAAACGGTTCAGAAAAAACAAACACCACAAATCTACAAAAGAAGCCTGTAGATAATTGGCTCTGAATCTTGTTTTTTTTACAGAGTGGAAGACTAACAATCTTCTAGTCTTATTTCAGGCTTAACTGTTTAATTAAGCCTCATTTAAAAAAAAATACTCCTTTCCTAGAATTTAATGATTGTGTCATTAGCTATCATAGTGGTTTTGAGAGACAGACCTTACGGTCTTGTAGAAGCTATGCTGTGCTTTTCTTTTGGAGGAGGTACAAACTGATGGAACAATCCAGTTGCAGAACACGGGAAAAATGATCGCTTGCTGTCTTCCCTTTAGTGCTGCTGTGGTAAGATACTGCTGTGCCATGTTTGTTGTTAGAAAGTGAATTAATTATGGGACAAAGTATCTTATGAAAATTGCAGCAGGTATCTCAGAGTTGCTCATTTTGTTCTTGTGTCTGACTTCTAATGTGACGACAGTTGCTGCTAGTCACCTTTGTAAGTGTGGTAACTTCCCTCCCCTTCTCAGAATACTATGCATTAACCCTGTCCTTAATCTGGTCTTCTCAGTATATGTTAAAGTTTGGATGGGGGCAGTACAGCTCAAAACACACGTGTTCATTGTTAATAAAGGCATAGAAGTCCCAATAACAGAGGTCAACTATGCACGGCTTGGTGACACTTCACCTTGTGCCATGTACAGTTAGAGTGTGAGGTGCTAAACAAAAGTTAAATACAACTAATGAAACTTAATCTACAACTTGATTTTAATTTGTTGCTTTCTTCAAATTGTTTCTTTAGGTATCCCAGTTGTTTTTGAAAGATGGCATGTTGCAGTTTGAAAATTACCAGAATTTTCAGATTTATAGATTTGTGCTTTTATGAAGAAAAAGGTGCGTGTTGCTGTAAGAGGACCCCCATCAGTGACCTGTCCTGGGGGAGGCAGACTACGTGACACTAGCCTCTTTTGGCTGGGGGCTTTTCTTCCAGAGTGGGGCTTTGGCTCTGGCACACACCATCCTACTCACACACTTCCAGAATCACACTTTCAGAGTGTGTAGGATGGGAAGATGGCTAGCCGTGGCTTGCTGCGGCTCCACTGCCCCCATCCCTGCTTCCCCCATTGGAGGTGGGACAGGGGGTGCGGTGGGTCCACTGCGCTCCTGTAAACAGCGGGGTGGAGAGCGCAGCCCTGTGGTTCCAGCGGCAGCAGCACCAGCTGCAACCTGACCTGACTGCAGCACCAGCTGGCACCACGGATTGTAGAAGCAAGAAATAGTGCTGATTTCCCCTCCAACTGAGCAACTATTCTGTGACCCATGGTGAACAGAAGGATTCTTCCTTTTCCCCCCCATGTAGCTGAGGCAGGAGGAGAAAGGAGACATGAGGGTCATGGAACGCTCTTGGCCACATTTGTGGAATCGGGGGTTGGGCCCTGCTGATGCAGCCATGTGGTCAATCTCCATCTTGAATCCCGCATGTGGCCAGGGCCATGCAGCTGTCACTGCCATCTTAGAAAACACTGATCAGCAGGAAGAGAGACTGTCATTTCTGCCACTGAGAAAACATGGGGGATGATCGAGTATTGAGAGAAGGAGCCTTAGGAGAGGCATCTGAGAATTCCTTCGTGCTTAGCTGAAGAAAGTAGAAGGACTTGAGAATCCTTAAACCTTGGGCATGGAAACAGAAACTGGGTCCTCTTTGAAAACATATCTCCTGCATCAAGGGATGCAGTTCAGGAATCAGGAATCAGGCCTGCTCGGTCAACATTGAGCAGGAGAAGCTGCGCTTAAGAATTGAAGGGTTTGCCAGTCTGGACAGCCAAGGGTACTGGTGTCTGCAGACGATGGTGATGCATGAATAATAGAGAGGGTGGTGGTGCTAGTCTCAACTCTACTGACATGTTCTTTCCCCAGGTCTCTAATATAAAAAAACCCAAGGATCGATATGATGGTAATCTCCCATTGTATTTTTCTCATAATTGGTAGTGGCATTTGTGACACCGTTTCTAGTTTGTGTGCACTAACTTGCTTACCCTTTCCTTCTTTTCTGTATAGTTACAGAGTTAATAAAACCTTTTCCATGTTCCCTAAGTTATCCATTGTCTGGCAAATTCTATCCGAGATCTCATCAAGACCTAACTGCTTTGTTTCGTGCAATACAGTACAATTATGGAAAAAAAAAATTAAAAGAACACAGTTTCCTGCATATTTAAATTGTTTAAGCTAGGGCTTTGTTTTTCCTTTTTATTTGTGTCTTCATAGAAAAATTTTATATTTTTCTGAAAATTCATATTCAGTTTAATTATAACTGTACTAAATACAGTGTTTACTTTTCATCAGCTTTTGATGTTTTATTTAAAAATACTTGTAACTAGGAAATTTCTCATCAGTGAAGACTGTTCGCTCTATTTATTTGCCCCAGTACAGCCTGCTTGGCTTAAAATAAAAGGTCAGTTTTTCACTGTGGCAATATTACAGTGTGAGAGACTTTGTGCATGATGTCATTAATTTGTTTTTCAGGTTTGTAACATGAGAATTTTATTGCACTTACTAATCCTGGTCAGAAACATTGCCAAACTTCATAATATTTTGTTTATTTCAGTAGACCATCTTCCGTTTTTCATTATCCTTTCACCTTCTGCCGCACTCAGATTGCATGTCATTCCTTTATTGATGTTCAAATGCTTAGTTTTACTTGACAAAATTTTTCACTACTGCTTTTTAATTTAAGTTAACTAACTTCAACACTGAGCACAATTTTTTGTAACTTACTGTCTCACCTGCTTACTATTTTGTTGCATTTGGCCAGGCCTCTCAGTACATCATTAATGAGGACTTGACAAGCTGCTTCCATTTCCCCTCAGATATTTCCCTGTATCTGTCTATGAACACAATGTGTTAAACATTCTTACTAAGTTTGTTTAGCAAGATGGTCTTCAAGCTTTTAGATTTAACTGATCACAGACAGATCAATGCTTAATTTGATGTATTTAATTAATGTGACTCTTTTATTCTACTGTTTATCAGATTTTTTTTTTTTGAGCTTGTGCTCTCAGAGGTGAAGGACAAATTAGATCTCTAATATTTGTACAATACTTAGTAGTCTGGGATTTTAAAAACAAACATGTGTTTGGCAGTGACTGCACCTAAAAATCTGATGCCAAGCACCTACAATTTAATTAAATGCATTTTGTATTTCACACTGAAGTATTCAGGGACATGAGGAACATAAAAATGGAAGTAATACAATCAGGGTATAATTACCAATAATCACTACATTTGTGATGTTGCCCTCAAACAAGTGTCCAACACAGATATAGTGTGTTCCAGATCATACTATTACAGATGAAGACAGCATCTGGTCAGAAAATTCTGGCTGAAAATTTGAGTATACCCTTTGAAACAACACAAGCAACCCATAGAGTTGTTCCAGCTTTCTAGCAGGAATCACTGTTGAATAAAAAAAAAAAGCTAAAATGGATTAATGTTGGTTTAATAGATCTTCATTGAGTAAGATTAAAAAATCTTCTTTCTTGTGGGTTTTGTAATTTAAATTGGAAATATTGACACAGGAAACACAGTGGGAATGAAAACCAACAGTAGTTTTCATTCCTATCTAACATGTTGCACATCTCAATGAAAGTTGCAGAAAGATAAGGCTACTTATGTTTTAATATCTGTCAATAACTGTAACAACAATTAGAAAAAAGAAACAAAAACCCAATAGAACAAATGTGGGAGTGTTTTACTGGATCATGAATCCTAGTCTGAAGGACGTTAGTTGTTTTCAAGACAGCAAGGGCACCTGATCCAAATTGGCTCACAGGTATACTCCATACCACAAAGAGTGAAGTTGGATGGGGTGGATGAAGGACAATGGGGTATCTTGCTTGGGCTGTCTCCTGGCCCTGCTTCCTCCCATTGCTGGAGAGGCTTACTTACCATTTGCCTCTGAAGAGCTGCCTTCCTTTTGTTGTGACTGGGATACATTTGCTGGGCTGAATATAACTCTGCATACTTTGTATTGGCATTTGGAATTAGCTTGGCTCTTTCATTGTATTTATTTTTATTTCAGTCACTTTTCCCCAGTCCCCTTTTCCTACTGGAGGGGGATCATTTTGAGATAGAGCAACTGTAGACATACAGAAAAAACCTTCTCCACATGAAAAGAATTCCCCAGAGATTATTTTACTTCACATGCCTGTGCGTGTCTAAGCCATTGAAAGAAAAACACCAGTTTTCTTTGATTTTTTTTCGCAAAAATACGATGAAGTTGAGAATAGGCCATCTGACTATTAGAATGGGACTAAATACTGTTCAGTAATTCAGGTAAAAAGAAATAATTTCCAGTAGGGAAATGATAACAGTTTTTGGGTTGTTCTTTTACCCCTAAAATATGAACAGGTAAGTTGCAATCAAACTTGGGCAGCAGAAGGGAAACTTAACAACTTCTTGGTGAGTAAAGATGACTGGCTTATCAATATGTGAATATAATCCCAAAGTTATTGGAAGGTTTATCCTTTCATATATGTTTAAGAACTTTTTGTCCTCTGGCTGAAGTTTTATGAAAGTGTAGTAGATTGCAGCAACATACTCTGTCCTAACTAACTCAGATTGCTTGAGGGAAAAATTTGCAAAATTTGACTAAAAAGTATTACACAGTGGTCCTGCAGATATTGTGTCCTTTGTATCCTTTGCTGAAGTGGGTTAAAACAAAGAAACTGCTTTTTTCCTGAGTTTTTGCACCATTTTTTGGTGGATTCAAGACCACTATTACAAAAAAAGAAAGAAAAAGAAAAAGCAATTAGGTCTCGATGAGATCTCAGATACAATTTGCTAGACAACTGACAGCTTAGGGAAAATGAAAAAGGGTTTATTAACTCTATAACTATACACAGAAAGAAGAAAGAAAAAGTTAAGAAAGTTAGTGCACACAAACTAAAAAATGCATCACAATGCCATCACATACTCTGAGAAAAATACAGTGAAAGATTACTACTGTATCAGTCTTTGGTTTTTTGACATTAGAGACCTGGAGAAAGCATGTCAGTCAAGCAGAGAGGGATACAACCACCTTCTATTCATTCTGAGACACCCTCCGGGTCCCTTATCAGTCGCACACCCTCATCTGTAGATGCTGAACACTCGGCCATTCTAGACTGGCAAACTCTTTAATTCTTCAGCATACCTTGTCCAGCAAAATGCTGATTGGACAGGCCTGATTCCTCAGAGTCTGAACTGCTTCCCTCAATGCAGGAGACATGCCTTCAAAAAGAACCCAGTCTTCTTCCTTGACCAAGGTCTAAGGATTCTCAAGTCCTTCTGCTTCCTTCAGAACAGACAGTTCAGTTAAGCACGAAGGAATACTCAGATGCCTCTCCTGAAACTCCTCTCCCCAGTACTCAAGCATTCCCATCCTTTCTGAGGGGCAGAAATTACAGTCTCTCTTCCCGCTGAACAACGGCTCAAAACGTGGCACGGCCAGCGTCTGCAGGGGCCTCCCATATGTTTCCAACATGGCTGAGAGAGTTCCATTCCCCTCCTGTCTCTCTCCCTCTCCTTCCATCTCAGCTACAGGGGAAAGGAGAGTATTTTTCAGCAAACCACAGATCACTGGATGGTCCTCCCATGGTGGAGGAAGCAGCACTAAGTTCTTGCTTTCTTGGCCTGCTTCCAGCTCAGGGCTGGGCTGAGTCCTGCTTCTCAGCTGGGGCTGGGGCCCACTTCTTGGCTGCCTCCCCAGGCTTAAAAGGGCTCAAGAGGCAATTGCTGCCTCCAGCAGGGGAGAGAGCCACTCCCACTCCATCTCCAGAAGGGCAGGCAAGCTGCCACATTCCCTCCTGTCCTATCTGCACCCCAACCCCCCCTCCCCCCGGAAGTGTGTGTGTGTGGGGAAGATGGACCCCTGTG
>JAOXOE010038253.1:0-41795 GCA_028565055.1 Phoeniculus purpureus | reverse complement strand
TTGAGCTCTGTGGTAACGGGTTGGACTTGATGATCTATGAGGTCTCTTCCAACCTTGGTAATTCTGTGATTCTGTGTAAAGGAAATGAACTTTTTCCAAACCCTTTATTTCTCAGTACTCTGGTGAAATCATTATCCTTCTATGAATTTCCTTCCAATACTTATTTAGTCATACACAATTCTATGATGAAAATATAATTTATTTTAAGTGAAAAATTATTTTATAATAAAGATATTTTAGAATGAGAACATTTCATTGTAGCTGAAAACCTATAACTAATTCTATGAGGTTTACAATATTTTAGTTTATTTCTGTGTTTCTCCCCTGTTTAGTCTACAAGACCATTAAATCTACAGCTCAGCTAATAAGATGTCTGAGCCAATAACTACACTATGTCAGGAGCAATGCTCTCCTGCAGGGCTCGCCTGTCATGGTGCAGCTTGACTTGCATCTCCTTAATCAAACTCTTCCTTGCCCCCTAAAATCTGAGCAGCAATATCCTTAACAACTGCTAAGGATCTTGCCCACTATGATCAAAAGTTGAGAATTATGTCTCAATTTAACAGCGGTAGCAATCTACCAAAGCCAGTGTTTAGCTTTATCCAGCCTTGTTTTAGTTTGCTAGTTAAGTTGTAGCATAGAGTTCTGACTGGAACAGCTGCAGTAGTTGTTAGAAGAGGATTTTACCTCTGTATTTGTTACCGCTACGTCTTTCCAAACTTCCTTCCTGTACCTTCCTCTATCATCCTGCTGGTGGACAGCAGGATGATTGTGAGCCAGCAATGTGCCCTTGTGGCCAAAATGGTCAACAGCATCCTGCGGTGGATCAGAACTTATTCCCAGTGAGTGTGACAGAGCACTGGAACAGGCTGCTCCGGGGGATTTGTGGCGTCTCCTTCACTGGAGATATTTAAGACCCGCTTGGATGTGTTCCTGTGTGACTTGGTCTAGGTGATCCTGCTGTGGCAGGAGGATTGGACTAGATGATCTTTCAAGGTCCTTTCCAATCCCTAATGACTCTGTGATTCTATGATCGTAGTAATAGGCATCCTAACAGAAGTTTACATTGATGTTTTTGATGTGCTACATCAGTGGGATGTCATCTCTGCAGCACCTCCCATTACCTGCAAATGAGGAAGATATGGTACAAATTTCACAAAAGGACTGAGATATGTTAGAAGCGATGTTCTTCCAGTATCTGAATTTGAGATCAGGAAATATAATAAGTCTGAGATATGTCTGAAGGTACTGAACTTTCAAAATAGCTCTAAATGATAGGACACTGTATCCTAAAGCTATACTGGCCTAGTCCCTCAAAGACACCTCAGGATGTCCTAAATATGTTCATCTGGTCTCCAGATGATATACTAACTATATTTTTGTTTACCAATTTTTTTTATTAGATTCTTAACAACCTCCAACTTCTAAAATAATCCTATGGTGTTAAAAAGCCAACTATGAACTGAAAACACTGTTCAGTTTCGGATTTTGTTTACTGGTGATATACAGCAGCCCCAAAAACAGTAGATCCAGATCTGCCCATGTTTCAAGAACTTTTCTGTTCCTCGATTAATCTTCATGTTATTATAATTAACTTCAGATTAAATGTAACATCAATAGATAAGTTTTTCAAAAGAGCCTGTAATTTACACTTCCCACACTCCATGTAAGTTCAGCAGTGTGGCATAAATCTAGTGCTGTCTGTGGAACTGAAGATTTGATCAGTTAGTTTCAAAAGGGGTGAGGAAAATTTTAAAAGGAGATGGGGTAAGAGAAACAAAAATCTGTCAAGTAAGACCGCTGCGGGATATAACACGGCACATCTACCATGACGTACAGAGGAAATAAAACTGCTAATCAATAGCTAACAGAAGTACCTCTGCTGGAAGTTAATTAACATCACAAAGCATTTGGAACAGAAATTTTAGAGTGTATCTGGATGCATATGTAGTGACTAAGCACAGAAATGCTCTGAAGCACTATCTCATGTGCTCCATAAGCAGCAATATTGTCAGTGCAGATGATAGCAATTGATCAGCAATGTGCGTGAGGAGGTCTCAAGTTGAGAAAGCCACAGGCTGTTAACCAGAGGATGAGTGTTTAGCATTATTGGTATGAGTGAACCAAGAGTTGTTCAAGGATCTAGAAAGCAGGATGACAAAGCATCTGTATTCTGTGTTAGTAACCATGAGGTTGAAGCATTTTTGGAGGAAAGTTATCCTGTGCAAATGTGAAGAGCTTGAGGGATCACTACACAGGTTTTGAAATACAGTCAGTTGTGTGGATGCACGCTAAATGCACAACTTTTAGGGGAGGATTAGACCTTTCAAAGTCATCATTTTTGTCTCTTCAAGGTCATCCTGCTGTCGACCAGGACCCCTAGGTCCCTTTCTCCTACACTGCTCTCCAACGGGTCAGTCCCCAACCTATACTACTGCCTGGGGTTATTCTTGCCTATGTGCAAGACTCTACACTTACCCCTGCTATACTTCATTACGTTTCTCTCTTGCTCAGCTCTCCAGCCTGTCAGGTTTTGCTGAAAGGCAACACAGTCTGCTGGGGTGTCGGTGACACCACCCAGCTTTGTGTCATCAGCAAACTTGCTGACAGTGTACCCTAATCCCTTATCCAAGTCCATTAATTAGTAGATTGAAAAGCACTGATCCCAGTAGAGACCCTTGGGGGACTCCACTAGATACAGGCCTCCAACTGGACTCGGTCCCATTGACCTCTACTCTCTGGCTTCTATCCTGCAGCCAAGAGCGGTTCTTCTCCCCCTCTACTCTGCCTTAGTGAGACCAAGTCTGGAGTATTGCATCCAGTTCTGGGCCACTCAGTTCAAGAGGGATGTCGAGCTGCTGGAGGGAGTCCAGCATAAAGCAGCAAAGATGATGAAGGAAGTGAAACACCTCCCTGATGAGGAGAGGCTGAGGAAGCTGTGTCTCTTTAGCTTGGAGGAGACTGAGGGGTCACCTCATTAACATCTATAAATATGTGAAGGGTGGGTGTCAGGAGGATGGAGCCAGGCTCTTCTCAATGTCTTCTAGTGATAGGACAAGGGGTAATGGGTGTAAGCTGAAACATAGGAGGTTCCACGTAAATATGAGAAGGAACTTCCCAGTGAGGGTGACAGAGCACTGGAACAGGCTTCCCGGGGAGTATTGTGGAGTCTCCTTCTCTGGAGACATTTAAAACCTACCTGGATGTGTTCCTGTGCAACTTGGTCTAGGTGATCCTGCTGTGTCAGGGGTGAACTTTTGAGGTCCCTAGTTTATATTTTGTTAAGACTGCAGGGCTACTAACAAGAATAACTTGAATGCTTTCTCTTCAAGATATAGTTTCAAATTATGTATACATTACCATCTTATTTCAGTAACAAACCCACTCTTTAGTGCATTTTAGTTTGGAGGGTAGAATAAATATACTTGGTGAGCTCAGCTTGGTTTCTTTATGTGCAGTGTCAGCAGAATGTTAGCCAATTTCAAACTGCAGTCTCAGTGAGCAAATGCACTGAAGTATTCTGTATAGTGTCAGAATAGAGTCTCAGTCATGGAAGTTCATTGTTGATGCTGATGCAAAATAGGATCCAGACCCTTAGAAATCATCAGCAGATATGTGAAGTTGTACCAGATTTTCCTTGTGACATTTAACCTGACTTTTTCTGTCTGTCTTGCACATAGTGTTATCTGAAATTAGTAAAAACAGGAGTGTAAAAATTCTTGGTGCTCCTAAGATTAAAAAAGATCAAGGAGAGTGGAGATTAAAAAGATTAAGGAAGACAAGCATGAAGGAAAAATGAGTATAACTCCTTTAGTAAAAAATAATTACTAAATATTTTCAGGTATGTAACACATGAACCAAATTATTCCTAAAATAACTTCAGTAAAATGACTTCAGCACTGCATTACCAAATTCTTGCTGTCATATGACGTTATATTTTAAGAAGACTGGCAAATTTGCTGCTCCCTTTTTTTAGATGGAGTAAATCTGCACCTCCTACACTGAACTAGCAGTGTATTGAAGCAGTTGTTGTTTCTAAGATTCACTTATTTTCATGTTGTCTTTGAGAGTGACTGTAATCTTATCACGGGGGAGGGAAGAAGGAGGGAGGAGTTCAGATACTGCATCCTTAAAACTTGATATGCAATTAGGAAGAGAATGGTTTTTTGCTGCTTAGAAGTTTATAAGCAGCATTGCAGAAGTTTCATAATACAAGAAAGGTTAATTTTAGCTGACAGTTGAACATATCTTTATAAGATGGAGAAGAAATTGAAACTGGATGTTGCTCTTACTACGCTAATCGCTTCGGTGAAGTCATGTTACTTTCTGATGTCTCATTTTCTCTGAATACATTATGGGGTAATCGGCTCCTATCTTCTGTATAGTGTGGTGATTAATTAAAAAACCAGCAACCCAACAACAAAAACAGTAGATATATTGGAGAAGATATTTTAAAGATAAAAATCTACGCCTATAAATATAGCTTCTAAAAGTTTAATGGATGTTTTTAGTAATTAAACTCTTCGTGTTTGAATTGAAAGAAGACTACATTTAATGACAATATTCTCCTAAGAAATGTGCATCAGATTTTTTAACCCGTGTGTGGTGGGTTCAAGACCACAATTACAGATAAAGGAAAAAAAAACCAAAGCAGTTAGGTCTCGATGAGATCTCAGATAAAATTTGCCAGACAATGGATAGCTTAGGGAAAATGGAAAAGGGTTTATTAGCTCTATAACTGTGTACAGAAAAGAAGAAAAGGTTAAGCAAGTTAGTGCACATAAACTAGAAACTGTCACAAATGCCATCACATAGTCTGAGAAAAATACAATGGGAGATCAATGGAAGGGAGGGCTTTACCATAAGACATGGTTACTACTAGGACAAAGGCCACTAGAAAAACTGGGCACCTGAACAGAGGCCACACACAAGCATGCAGATGTTCAGGTAGGTGGTTGCAGTGAGTGCTGGAGCCTTTCACTCATTATGGAGGATGGCAGGGACAACACCTGTGTTATGTATGAGCAGATCAGAGACCTGATGAACATGGTGGCTGAGCTAAAAGAAGACAATATTTTTTTAATATGTCACAATGTTTGAATGCTTTGTGTGTTAGAAGGAAGGGAGAGCGTGATGTCTTAAAAAAAGATTGTTCTTTGTTTCCCTATTAATGGTCTTGATTCAAAAAGTACACTTGAAATGGGATTATTCTTAAAATCATTTGCCACATGAGACAGTTTGAAATAAGTCCTATGTGCTGTATAGGATTCTTAGGTATCTTAACATACGACAGAAGATTCCAGTTACCACAGGGTACCAGTAGCTATGCAGTAATAAAATCCTTTTTTGGAAGATGGGTATAAAATGAATTTGATCCGTCTCCCATTGAATGGGTTAACGCATAAGTTCAGTATGGATTTCGGAGTTCAGCTTCCTAATAAAAAAATCTTCTGAAGAGCTACTCATTTGTCTGCCTTATTATAAATACATTTTAAATCCTGATCTTTGAACTAGCTCCAAAGTAGATCCTCATCATTCCTAGTTTTTAGTAAGTTACATCTACTTGGACATTATGCAGTATTACGGTATGAGACCTTAAAAGAACATTGCTCTGAAATCTGTGTTGACAAATGCATACCCTTTAAGAGTGTTTTGTGGGTTATAAATATGTGGATTAGCAAGATGCTCATTGTATACACTGAGGAAATTCTAACAACAACCAACCAAACAACAAAGCCTCGTTAATGTAATATGTGTTGTGGTCCTGGTCACAGTTAAGAATATCTTTTGTCTAATGGATTAGGCTATATTGTATGCATTCTTCCGCCCACTGAGTTTTTATTTTGGTGATTTTTGCGACAATTTGCGCTGCCTTGTTTCTGTCTTTCGGATTTATTTTTTTTCCCTACATTTGTAAAAAATATATACAAAATTGGACTTTTAAAATATATTTTCTTGGTTGTCTGTGCATTGTTATTTGGAGATGGGAAAATTTTTGTGTTTTTTTCTGAAATGTCTTTTAAGTCTTTACTCCAATCTGCCTAGTTCTATTCAGGAAAAGTTCAAAGATACCAGGGGCAGAATTGAAACCCAAACAGGGTCAAGTGCAACTAACATATTGAGGCTTTTTTGTTTAACAGTATGCAATAGAAAGAAAGAGCAATGGAGAGCAAAGGAAAGGGAGAAGGAGAAATGGGGTAAAGAGAAGAGGGTATAGCTACCACTGCTGAAATGTAGGCGACTCCAGATTGTCATCGTCTTCTGCTGTCTTGATGATCCTGTGATGGAGAAGCTTCCAAAGTTTTTGTAAAAAAAGCCATTGTTTTTAAGTGGAATGGTGCACTCTGTCCCAAACTCCTTCATCTCGTGGGGCTGCCTCCTCTGCCGGTCTTCTGACCAGTCTCTTTGTTCTCTACTGCTGAAGTTATTAGGAAGGCTAAAGGTCCCGTTGTCCTGTCAGCGAGGCCAAAGCTATGCTTTGTTATGTTGAGACTAGGGAGTTGCCAGTTCAGTGACACAGCTATGTGGGTTCCCAAATAGTGATCCACTTGGTCTTGGAGGGGAAGACCTGTTCATTAAGGCCATGTTGCAACAAACAATGTTCCTTTGTTCGCAGTCTCACAGTGTTAGATCTATCAGGCAAGCCTTGCAGTTACAACGGTGATATTAAGGATGTTATTAACATATTCTATTATAGTAATTAACTGAAATAGTGAATAAAGTTGAAATTGTCTTTCAAGTATACTTAAATCTACAGGCAAATTCTATCCTGAGTTCAATGTGTGGAGGTGTAGGCGTCGTGCTGCTTTAGTCATGTGATGCCACATGCTAAATATCACTACCTTACTGCAAATATTGCTTATGCAAGAGACTTTTCCAGGATCACGGCCCCTGATATTTTGCTTTAGGTCAAATATCTCTGTGATTTCCTTCATGCGTCCCCTGCCATCCATAGTTTTGAGCTCTCTGTTTCCAAAAGTTTTGTAAAGAAGTATGTGCTGTTGTATAAAGGCTCAAAAAATCTCTCCCCTTCACTGTGTACTTTGAGTGTTATCAGCTCTGGTAGGAGCTAGATGATCTCCAGAGGTCCCTTTCAATACCTGCACTTATGTGATTCTATGGTCCTTTACCTCGAAGTTTGTTTATTGTGTTTTTAATTTAAATCCCATTGCTTTAATTATATCGTAACAGAATCTACGTCCATATGCAAAGTACTAAATTAGGATTGAGTTCAAGTCTTCTAAGGCTCACACTTAGAAATTGCCTCACTTCACCGAATAGTCTGCCTGCTAAAGAAAAATACCTGTGATGCCACTACAGTTCCTAAAGCATTGAGTGTAACTCAGCCAAGTAATTCTTGAATTATGGTCTTCTAGAAGACTGTTTCATATTTCCCTGTTAATGCTCTGTGAAGCTGGAGAGAATTTTTCTTTAACTGAGGTAATGTACCTTCCATGCTTTAAGAATCCTGACTCTAAAAGATATAGTTATGTAATATTTAAGATTCTTTTTTTTTTTTCAAATATAGTCAATGTGTGAAATCACTCTCGTGGTTTAACCCAGGCAGCAACTTAGCACCACACTGCCACTCATTCCCCCACAGTGGGATGGGGAAGAGACTCAAAAGAGAAAATGTGAGGAAACCTATGAGCTGACAAGAGCTCTGTTTGATAGAGCAGAAGTCATGTGTGCAAGCAAAGCAAAACAAGTTGTTCATTCACTGCTTTCCATCACCAGGCAGGTGTTCAGCCATCTCCAAGACAGCAGGGTTCCATCACACACAATTTCCCTCCTTTCCTTTTTCGTTCATCAGCTTTTCCTGAGCATGACATCTTGTGGTATGCAATGTGCTTTTGGTCAGTTGGGGTCACTTGTCTCACCTGTGTCCCCTTACAAACTTCTTGGGCACCTCCAGCTGAATGGAGCTGGTGGAGTCTTACGAGAAGCAGAAAAGACCTTGGGGCTGTGTAAGCACAACTCAGCAATAACTAAAACACCTCTGTGTTATCAGCAGTGCTTCCAGCACAAATCCAAAACATAGTCCCATGTAAGCTACCACGAAGACGTGTAGCTCTATCCCAGCCAAAACTAGCACAATAATAAAAGGTTTTTCTCAGAGTCATCATTAACTGATAGGACGTGCTCCCGACATTCTCAAAAAGACAAAAAATCACTATTGTTTCATGAGGACTGTCTTGTCTGTCTTTCAGAGTACAAAATTGCCTTCTGATCTTACATTTGAATTTGACATGGTTAGCACTTGGCCTCACACAAAACTCTAAATTGTTGTATTTATTCTTTAACAGACCTGAAGGAAACATTAAACCTTATTTATTTCTAAAGCTTTGTTAGAAAAATACGTGTCATGTCACTGGGTCTTTGAAGTTCACTTTGAACAGAAAATAAAGCTGCTGTTTATCTCCCTGCTGGAACTTACATCAGCTAATTCTGGCTAAAGAGATTAGAGAAGTTGCTGGAAAACAGATAGGACTAATACTGTGTGAGAGAAGAGATTGTACTCTGAATTTGTTTAAGAAATGCTGGTGAGTTGTCATAAGCCATTCTAGTAGCTCTAAAAGTTGTGGTACTAGCGGTTATTCCTCTCTTCTTTCCTGTGATCCTTTTCAAGTCCAGTAAGTTGTAGAGGGTTGCACCCAGATCTGAATGGTGACCCAAATCCTTTCCATATGTTAGGAAGCTAGAGACAAAGCGTCCCAATGCTTTTACAAGGCAGTGGAAGTAAAGGCTAAAGCAGAGATCGTTTTGCTTAAGCAAAGTGCTGTTCTGTCTGAGTTTTACCTCTGGTCTCCTAAACATCGAGCATTTATGCAGTGGTTTGTATCACAAACAGAAAGCAAATTGTGTAGTACATTTTATGTTGAGAATCAAAGGCTTTGATATACAAGTTGAGGCTGAGAAATCTCTGCCTATGGAGCTTTAAAAGCTTTCTAGAAAATGGAAGATCTTCTTGCTGTCTGCAAGTATAGTGAGAAGGTGGAACATGACTACATGGAAGTGCGCACACAGCAGCCACAAGTTGTAATGTGGGGAAGTTATGGACACTGTCTTGGGAAACCTGATTTACATCGTAGTATTTCTAGTGTGGAGTTGGATTGCATGACCTTTAGACTTTTTGGCCAGAAGATAAATTCCCATTTTTTCTTCAGTTCATTCAGAAGCGAGAACTTTTGAACACGGAGATAGTGCTATCTTCAGTGCTCAAAATGCACAGAAATGTAGTGGCTTTTCAAGGTTTGGTTTCAGCCCATATTGGGAGATACTGGCCATCATAGTGATTTTAACACAGGATCAAACTATGTCAGTGCTCAGTATAAGACTGGATTTGAGGCATGGTGTGTTTTCTGTTCAAAATAAAAGTGTCAAATATTTATCCAAGAAACCTTACCTGAGTTCCTTTTGGTAGTGAAACTTCTATAAGGATTTAGCATCTCTTTATAAATAGTTTCATTAAGTTTGAGAAAAGCTGCATTTCTGAGTGTCATTTTCTCCCCTTTTTATTTGCATAAAGGGTAAAAAACTATCTGTATCCTACTGGACCTAAGATTGCTTTTAGAAATTACTTATTTATTGCTATTTCTAGCATACAAATCTTCACTGTATTTTTTCTTATAATGTCTTGTGGAGTCTTTGAAGCAGTCAATAATTACAGAGCCCTGTGCTTTATAACTTTTATTTTGAAAGCCACTCCTCTAACGCACTGAAAAAATGTCCACAGAGGCAGCTTAGCTGATCCTTAGGAGTGTTAGTTTATTCACCTGACATGTGAGAAACATTAATACAGCATATAATTTCCTCCATGATATATTGGAACCATTTCAGTCCCGCTTCAAAGCAGTAATATCTGGCAGAGTTATTTGTTTCTTGGCTAATGTATAATGAGAAACCTTATCAAGCTGCCAGGCAGTCTTGAAATGTTTGAACTGATCTTTCTTCGGATCACGTGCATCGTATTGTATAATGTATTGTATAGGGTCATAGAGACAGCACTATTGGTTCTATATATAAAACAAATCTACTGAGGTTTTTGTTCTCTACTGAAAATTGCAAGGCTGCAAATAATCAATTTTCAAAGGTTTTGTCTGTGGCTTTGTATCATTTGAGCAGTGCTTCTAACTTTAAGATCCCTTTGCTGTTAGTGCTGCTGAGTCAGCCTGACTAGCAAGAGCAGTGATGTCAAACTATGCTAAGTGTGTTTCAAGAGAGTAGTTACAAGAAGTATGTAATTGATCTTTTGCTAAGTGCTATCAAATAATTCATTTGCTTCACTTCAGAATTTGCAATGTAGCTAAAAATTCTTTTAAAGTAAGGATATTGATTCACCCATTTTCCATCCATTTGCACAGAACTTACAGCAATAAGCTATAACGTGTTAAGTTCAGAACCATTAATTGTGGCTGGAATAACAGCATCATATTTCTCAGCAGCCTTAAGAAATGTAGAAATCTGTGATCTTTTTATCCAATATACTACATAATCAGAAAAAGGTTTTTCTTCAGAACATTTTTCAGCAGTAGGTTAGCAATAAGTACAGACAGGGATGCAGTTAGTGCCTGTGGAGATAACCTTTGCGGCATTTTTCAGGTAGGTTTTTGGCAAGTTTGGCTATTACGTAGCAATAGAGTGGCCAGAGCTGAAATAAATCAAGATCACAAACGAGGCACCCAAGAGGTGTGAAAACTTCCTGAAGGACTTTCTCTTAATCTCAGTACGGATCACACTGTGCGGGTACGGAACTTAAGCTCAAATACAGATGAAGAAATAGCTCTTCCACAGCCTGTAAAGAAAACAGAGAGGTTATGCCTGTTAGAAGATTCAAGACCTTCTCCTAATTTTCTTTTAATTTTAGCTCATGTTAACACAGAGTGGAGTAATGAAATGAGTAGAATAGTAGAATTCAATGTATTTCATTGTATATTGCATGAACACAAACAGAATATTGCACTTCAAGTAAAATAAAAATGACTTATCAGAATGTAACTGTTAGTTAAAACATTGATTTTTGCGGAAAATGAGATTTTTGCAAGCCATGGCCTAGCGTTTCCCATCGTAGGGTAACATTACATGGAAATTACTTGTTTTATTCAAACCAGCAATTTGTTTAATTTTCTAAATTTTGGCACACGTTAATTACAACATACGCAAAAAAAAGCCCTTTCGAGGAAGGTCTTCTGTTGCCTAAGCCCAGAAATGAGGAATTCCTCTTTCCTGCCTGTTGTTCTGCCTTTCATGAAAAATCTTTCTGAGACTGTACGTTGTCCTGTTTTGATTTAACAGAAACCCACTGAATGACTTTATTATTAGAATTTATTAAAAAACAGAACAAAATCTTCAGAAATACAATACCATTGATGGATTGCGTTTTTTCATTGGAAGAAGTCTAGGTGTCGCTGAGGCTTGCATTACTTGTATTTTGTTGGCAGGGTCCCCTGAAATAAGTCTTCACAATGACTCTAGAATGTCTTGTTCATGCATTGTGGCAGCCTTGATTATAGCTGTAATTCAACTATAAATTACTACTTCACATTTTCTTTTATTCATTTATTTTTATTCCCCCTTGGTCATTTGTCTCTTTGTTTTCAATCTGTAAACTGAAGGAACGTTGTGCACTGCAATTTGAATACACGGGTTTTATAATAAAAAGGTAGAGCTTTTAGTGATACTGTAACAGCTTTATGCAACTGTCTAGAATAATAATCAGCTTTTTTAATTAGTAGCGCTGCTATTAAGAAAATATCACAGTTTGCCAGAATTTATGGGTTAGGTTGGGATGGTAATGATGGAAATACCTTTTGATGCTTGTTTTCCGTAGAATTGGTAATCATACTTGTTAGCCAACAACCATTTTTTAACTTCTTAGATACACAGAAAAGGTAAGAGTGACATCAAAGGTTGTAATGAAACAACAGAGATCAGACTTCAGTGCATAGAAGACACGTAAACATACAAGCAGTTGACTAAGTTAGTGTTGTGGAGAGAGACCTAAGCAGTTTTTGACAATTATTTGTGGGAAAAATTATTTTAACAAGAAGTTTGATGTGGGCTCTCCAGAGAGTTGCCAGATAGCAAAGATTGAGTAAGGTACATCTTATTTTGGAAGAAGTCACACTGAGTAACAGACTGTGATAGCTGAGATGCTGGTGGTGATGCTGTCAACACACTGCTAATGTTTCTAAGTTTGTTTGAAAATAAGATTGGTCGGCTGTCTGTACATAGACCCCCTGTTGTGGCTTTGAGATGCCTTTCAGTGATAATGAGCTCACAGGAGATACCTGCTGAATTGGGAGCACAGCATGCTGATACAGGTTAATAGACCCTTGTGTATCTTCACTTTAAGTAGTCTTGTATACATCTGTGAGTAGGAGCTGAGATTCATACTTTGCTATTTTTTATGCAGGGAAGCTGGTTCTTCCCTTGTTTTCAGGACATTTTGTGATTGGTGACATGTAATAAAAATTCTGTAGGCAGAATTTGTTTTTTATTCACGCTTCTGCAGCCCCTGTGCTTTCGCTGAGAAATGTTTAAACTTGCTTTCACTTTATTCTTTTGAAGCTCAAGGTGACGCATGTGCTGTGGCAGGCCTGAGGAATCTAAAGACACGTAACATTTATTTATGTGTGCAGCACAGACCTGACTGAGTTCATCCCACAGGCACAAAACCGAAATGACTAAGCCAGGAATGAAGTTGTAGACTGTTTTCATAGCTGATGGAAAAATACAGGGAATCGCTCAATCCTTACACTAAGGTCATCTTCTGAGGGTGTTTTATCAGACCTCTCAGATTAAAAAACTAACTATCATGACTTTGACATCTCAGTTAAGTGCTTACAACCATTAGAGATAAACAAGGAATATATTACCCTGGAACGAATATGTGACTATTTCCACTGCCTAAGAATATAAAGCATCAGGCTAAGTCTTACTATATATTTATTTACTCTGTATTTCCTGGTCTTCTTGACTGCATTCCCCATTTATCCTGCCATAGTATCTTTAAGGTATCAAGTAAGTCAAGACACCAGCTTCTGTCCATAGTCTAGTCACACAGCCAATTACTCCCATATATTACTCCCATATATTCTTGAAATACATGTGGGTAACATTTCGTTGCACATCTGCAAAGTCTAGCTCTACTCTGTGGACAGTAAATGATAACTTCTACAGAATAGTAGTGTTTGGGGAACTGGAAAATTTTCAGCTTTCCTGAAAATACACTTTTTTCTATCCTTGCAAATAACTGTCAAAGTTTTTGAGACAGGCTTTCTTCAAATATAAAATGTATTTTAAACATACTTTTATTTTTTATTTATGAGTGTAACTTGCATGTAGTCCAAAGACAGCATGAATGTTTTTACAAAAAATCGCTGCCTACATATTTTTCCAATGGGAGTAAGTATACTGAGGCTGGTACCATTCCCAAGCAGAGCTTTGAAGCCTTGTATCAACCCAGGCTTTATATCCCCTTTTCAACAGCTGGCTACTAAGGTAAATAGTGGAACAAAAAGTCTAATCAGAGGAAGGACAATAGCAGAAAGAAGTTGTTCAAAATGATGGGGTAGTAGCACGTGAAATTATTTTTGCCGCCTTTTGAGAAATATGTGATTGTTCAATAGTTTACTGAGAAGAAAGTGATTGTATTTGCTAATGAGATATACGGTATATAGCACATTTTACCTACTTTTGACACTCTTACGCTGATGATTGTAATAGTAATTTTTATGAGATTTTTATCTATTTCAGCATTCCTTGTTAAGACCATTTTTTTAATGCTTGAAGGGGTAAATAGAGACTGTGGGAACCAAAGAAACTGAAGCAAGTTTACTAGTTCTCATACCATATGCTAACATATTTACATTTCATTTAAAAAATTTGCCTAACAAATGGTCTCATTCTACAGACCTTGTGGGATCTGCTTTCACTGTAATATATTATGTGAGCACACACACACTCCCCCCTACGTATATCTGCACACATAGGGATGTATATATGTATAGGTTCTCCTTAAAGACTATGAAAGCAGAGAGCTTAGTTGCTGTGTCCCCTACGAGATCGTGCCTCTCCTTGCAGTAACTGCACACTTATCAAAGAAGCTTCTGGAATATAAGTCAGAGAGAGATGAGAATAAGGGAAAACAAAAGAAACAAAAAGATGTGCAGTATAGGCAGAGACTTGAGAACAGCAGACTTTAAAAAAGGCTCATCCTCCAAAGAAATAGAGAGTGAGAAAGTGATCCAGTGCAGACTGCACAAGTCATTTCAACACGTATAGTACAACCACGGAGTTGTGCTCTAGCAGTCCTGAGACACACAGGGCAAGTCATGCATTTGTTATAACCATTTTTCTGTGGTCAGTCTCTATTATGAGCTGTTGTGTTGAAGAAGTCACAGGTTCTTTTTTGAGTGGTGGTTGGGGTGCTAGGTTTCGGGAAAGGATGGAGAAACTTTTTCCTGAAAGTCCTAGTGCACTTCCAGCTTATCAGGAGGATCTTGTGAGTCTGTACAAACAGAAAGAACAGCATTCTGGGCTGATCTTCAAGGTGGTTTTCAATCTGATTTAGAAGTTACTAACCTGATTTCTAAATGAGTCTATGAATGACATTTTTAGATGTGATGTTGTGTGCCTTCAGTTCCTCTGGCTGAATAACCTTTTCAACATTTAATGCGCCTTTTGAAATGAAAGTTCTATGTAATTGATTTCATATTTTGGAGCTTGTCTTGTTTTTAATGAGTGTGACAGAGGAAGCAATAATTATTTCTATTTAAATATAATTTTATATGTAGGTCTCTCAAGTGTTTATAACTAATTCTGGAAGATGTTATACTATTTTACTCATAGTAAGAACAGAAACATAGAAGTGAGTAGTGTGGAAATGTTTTTTCAAGATCTGCTCTTAAGGTCTGCGCATTCAGAACCACTCTGTAGGGCTTGCACATTAAGAATCGGTCAAAAATGTCACGCATTTCTTCGAGATTTTCTTTTCCCAAAGCAAACCATGCATTCTCAGTTTAGTGCTGGATAAAGGACGCTGATGAATGCTGCAGTATGTGTTGAAAGATGTGCTTATTTTAGCCAAAACAGCACAGCATGGCATTTACAGATCTTGAAAAATTGGATTCCACTGATGTTTTCTTCAAAAATAAGTGATACTCCAGAGTGCATCAAGCAAGGTGCTGAAAAATTGTGGTACCTTTTGGTCACAGAAAAATATTTCCTGTTATTTATTCAAGAAAAGTTCATAGTGTTACTTAGAGTTTGCTCCTGACAGGATCAAATACTAAACAGTTATGCTTTTTGATGATTAAATCAGTTGTTATTTGTATAGAAAATAATACTGGAATGGAAGTGTCGAGTGCAGGATTTCTTTGGATTGCTCAAACTTCAAAGTTCAAAGCAGTACATACATGAAAATAGCACTACTTCTTTCCATAGCGTTATTATTATAGCTCGTAAGTACAGTAATGATTTCAGCAAGTCTGGGACTGCCTTCTGACATCTTCCAGCAAACACAAGCAGAAACAAGAAGGCCAAGTGAGGTGGTTGTCTGCAGGTGTTGTAGCACATACAGTCGAAGGGGTAACATGCAATTTACACTTCCATTGTACTCACTAAATGCATATGTTTTCTCCAGTTTTATGAAGAAAAAGGTTCTTTTAACAGTCATTTTAACCCAATATTTAAGCACAGCTGCTGGTGCTGATTATGTATATGCCTTTAGAACATCAGCCTGATAAAAACTTCCTAGCTGGCTGGTTCTTTCAAAGTGGTGTGCTTGAATAACATTAACTTGCATACACGCCTTGGCACATCTTACAAAAGACTTTTTCAATCTGTAAACCATTCCAGTAATTTTTTAATTCCATTAAAAATATCAAGATACAAATTATTATTTGCAATATATATAGTATTTTATCATACTACAGGTATTTCCCAATTGCCTTATCGTGCCTCTCAACATAGTGAAACTGCCTCAATTCTAACTCAAACAGTAAGGAAAAAAGAAAACCATTTTGAAGAACCTCTTGATTTCAATTATTTAGCTGGATTTCTTGATTACTTACAGGAAAAATGTTTTAACTTCTAAAATTGTAGTGATGTTGTTTTGGAACTTTATTATTAAAGAAAGGTATCAGTTTTCTGAGGTAAAGACTTATAAAAACAGTAAATAATGTTTAGATCAGGATGGTTGACTGGTTCAGGTCCAGATGCTGTAAAAAAAGCAACTATAGCACACAAAACCAGAATTTAGTTTGTGTCTGAAAACATTGGATAAAATTGTAGATACATTAACAAAGGAACTGCTAGAGTTATAGAATTTCATTGTTTAGTATTAGAGCTTTTCATAGCTCTAAAACTGCAAATGCATAATTAAAGCTTTGTTTCCTTTCATGTTTAGAGGAAAGGAATTTATATAAATTTGTTCATAATAGCAGTGGAGATGTTTATTGTAGGTTTCTATCCTAAGATCAAAACCTTTTCCTCTGGTCTCCATGTCAGTAACTTGGAATCTACAGACTCATTTCAAACAGATTCAGCAAGGCTTTGGTTCAGGTTTTTGATCACAAATAGAAAATACAGGTCCATGCAGGCTGTGCTGAAGAGGGTTACCTCCAGCTCAGCCAGACCCAGTACAGTGTTATAGATATGAAAAGATACTGAGTTTTACTGTATTGTGACCAATTTTCACCAATTTAGATTGTTGGAGGGAAAAATCCCCAAATTACTCTCCCTTGTTTAATGTCCCAGTTCCTGCGTTGCTTTCTGGCCAGTCAGCCATGTACTTGCTACAGAACCAGACCCAGGAACTGAGCATGCTGTACACTGGGGAGGATGAAGGGAGTTTGAAGAAGGAACCTATAGCAGACAGTGTCTTAGAGGTGTAAGTAGGAACGCAGAAACAGCAGGCAGGTGCAGAGATCTCATTCTAATCTGCAGCTTCCTGTACGACATTTCTCACCTAGACTGACAGGAAATAGGATATTAAAATGCTGAGTTTTTTGGAAGCATATTTTCTATTTTAAGTTTAAATATAGGCTTCCCTTTTTCACATTGTCCTTGTTATAGCTGATAATTTAGCATAATAAAATGGTTAAACACACTGGTCATTTGTATTTACCAGGACAGGTAAACAAAATAGGCTACCATGATTGAACATCATCTTGCCTCTAAGGCAGTAGTTCTGCTTGCTCAAGCTTGAGTCATATATTCTTGCACCTTGCTGTGCATAAATCATGCTTACCCTCTCAGTGAGCCGCTCCAATGCCAATCCAATGGGAAACTAAGCTGGCAAAAGTCTGAAGCATGAGTTGAATTGGGTCCAACACAAGGAAGACCTGTATGGCCATGAGCTAGTAAAGGTGGACCAACCTTTTTAACCTCAGCTATCTGTTAGATTGGTCTGGGTTTAGATGAGCTGCTCTGGGCTGCCTTCGTCTAGCTTACAGAGGAACTAGCAATGCCAGGAAAACAAATCATAAGATATCTAAGGTAGAAGTAGAGTTAACTGCAGTAGCTGCACAAGGGTATAGCTGGATGAAAGGGTGAAGATCACAACCACGCATAGCTGTACAGGACAGCCAGACTGCAGAGGCACTCTGTGCAGTCAGGAGAGCAAGCAAGTGGTCCCTCCAGAGGATGATTTGCAGACACAGGCAGTAAGATCCTCTCTAGCGTGCACATTATGATAAAAATCACTCTAAGGAAAGCTAACGCTTCTGCTGATCCAGGCAGCTTAAGGAGACCAGCCTCCTAACTTAAGCGTCTCAAAAGCCAGCCTGTGTATATGTTCTGTAGTGTCTCTGAAAAATTTCAAACTGAATAAGATTGTATCTCATAGGCAAAGAATAGAAGATGAGTGTTCAATGAATTGGTGTTCAGACGAAAAAAGATAAACTGGCAATGGGAGTTCCAAAAGCACAGACAACATTTAAGAAATATAATAATCTTAAAATACACATTCTCCTTGTTCCAAATAAACGTGGTGAGAGCAAATTTCCCTAAGGCAGTACAGCCACAGGTCTTTCATTATCTGAGGATAGTATTGCAATCATTTGGCATCACTAGTGCTTTTACCTCTCTTCTACTGGAGGCGTGGAGTATCTGTCTCTCTGGGCGGCCCGTTGCAATGTTTTACCCTCTTCATCACAAAAAGTGCCTTCCTTATATCCAGTTTAAACTCATCACCTGTTGAAACAGGCCTTGCTAAAACAACTGTCCCCATCTTTCCTATTGTGGTAAGTACTGGAAGGCTGTCATAAAGCTTCTCCAGACCCTTCTCTTCTCCAGACTGAACAACCCAAACTCTCTCAGTCGGTCCTTTGACCATTTTCGTGGCCCTGCTCTGGACCCTCTCCAACCAGGTCCATGTCCTTGTTTTGCTGTGGACTCCAGAGCTGGACACAGTTCTCCAGGTGGGGTCTCGCTAGAGCATCAGATTCACCTTTCTTGACCTGGCCATGCTTCTATTCACAGAGGCCAGGATATGGTTGACTTTTTGAGCTGCAAGCACATGTTACAAGCTGATGCACAGATTTTAATCCACTAGTACCTGCAAAGGTACTATCTTTTATTTAAAAACAGTTTATGAAAAACAACAGCAACTTGTTTTTGCAACTTCAAAATGGGTTTGGAAAAGTACTGTAGATCTTTCCTGAATTGCTAACTTCATTTCATTAAATACTGATAAACATGTGGATATAAAAATGTAGTTGGAGCATGCTGAGGAAGTATTTGAGAGGAGTATCTTGGAAATCAATGAAGCTACAGAACTGTGCGACTGAAAAAGAGGGAAAATGCACATAATCTTTTATTTATTTGTAGGAGTTTAGTTTTACCTACTACCTGGGCTGTCCAATTTATTTAAAGTAAAAATAATTAAACCTCACATTTAATTCCAGTATCTATCTGCTCATCGTCTTTGGGTCCTAGAATGTTTTTCCAGAATATGTGAATTTGAAACAAATCAGATAATAGGAAACTAAAAGAATGTAACTTTTCTGACACATTAGTATTCAAAATCATAGAAGATAAAAAATAAGTTACACAATGATACAAAATATCACTGCAAGGGAATTGAGGGCCTTTCCACGATCCAAGAGAGAGCTCTAAATGTATGTGCTAGGAAGTGCTCACCTAATAATAAAAATTATTCACCGTCCTCAAACAGTTTTGGAGGTCTTGTGCGTGGAACTGTTGTCTAATAAGTTAAAAGTTCTTACTGTAATTTAAACCTCCTTATTCTGGCTACATTCACGATAGAGTGAAAGTTAATCCCTTGTGAATCAATGTCGTGCCACATTAGAGTCAAGGTACAGAAAATTTACTGTTTGTTTCCTACCCGCGATGTTTTTATTCTCTGAAGTGGAGGAAGCCACACCGCATGCAACGCACTGGTATAGTTACTGATCGATGCTGAGAAGTCCCCATGGAGTTGTGAACAAAGGAAGAGAAAATCAGACTCAGAGCAGGAGGGTTGTGTGCCCTACATTGTGTTTCAGGTGGTCAGTAGCAGGGCTGGGAAGTTGCAAGTGGTCTGCTGTGTTGTGCTGTTATGCACGTGAAGGAGATGAAAGCAGTTTTCCCATTGCGCTGCCCTTTGCAAACTGTTACTGTTGTCTTCTCTGAAGAATAAATGGCTGAAACGATAGAAAGAGCAGAATTAATGTTCCTTACATTACTTGAACATCTGCCTTTGGCTTTTGCTTTCTCATAGCACTTGAAGTATACTGCTAAGTTCAATATGCATTTTGCTCTGTCTTGCTGTTTTTGTTCTCTGAAGGTGCCAGACAATTGGAATATGATGATGGGTGAACAGTGTGGAAACAAAGCTTTTAGATATTTAATATGGGGCAAAGTTTTCCACTAATTATACAAAATTACTTAAGATGTGAGAAGGGTCCTCTCAGGGAGTTGTGAAGCAGTTATAAAGACATTTTCTGGAGATGAATTATTTTCATATTGCTGCCAAGTGTAATGCAAGAGACAGTGGTGAGATTAAACTGGGATGCTGAGATGGGTAGCAGGGCAGGTAATGGAATAGGGTTGCAATTGGGAAATGCAAAGAACAAGCTAGGGACAGCCTGTGGTATTTGTAGTACTGTTTTACTGTACTGTCAGAGTGAACTTCTTTAATCCTCTGGAGAGGTATTGATACACCAGCATTTGACAACACTTCACAGAAACATACCCAGAGAAAAGAATTCCCTGACTAGCGTTGAAAAGCAGAAGGCTGTTTGACTTAGTGCTGGAGACAACTGTCATTTTGGCATAGAGCTACCGTGAGATACCTGAAGTCACATCCTTTCGTTTCTTAGCAGCCTTTCTCAAATAACGTATTCAAACAAAAACCTCTAAGCAGGGAAGGATGTGTTTTAGTGAAAGCATAATATTTATGTTGTTGTCCTTTGTACCCAGCATTTTTCTCCCTTCAGAAATCACAAGAAAAAGCTGGGAAATCCTTTGATGGGAAATCACTATAGAAAACACAGGACATGATGTTTGGAAGAAATGTGCCCCTTACTAATCTGAACGCGTACTGTGGCAGGGTTGATCTGAGAGATTATTCACTCTTCTAGATGAGACCTAAGTGTCAAGGTAGTAAACACGTCTCAGAAGACTCTTGGACTATTGCATTTTTCTGAAGAGTAATGAACCTGTATTTCCCTTCACATTGCAACTAAAGCAATTTGCGCTGTGGACACTATGCCTCCTTTTTATATTTGCTATGTGGTTCTCTTGTTTTCTTCTTGTGTTGTAGTCGCTGGCTTCATGCTTAGGTCTATATTTGATGGGAATTGAGTGCTTTTTGCATTGGTTTGAGTTTATGGAGCACTTACGACACCTACTTGCTGAGAAGCTTAAAAAATTTTGGCCATTATGATGAGAAATTTGAGTGAAGTAGAGTTTCTGTCTCTTCACTTTTTTATTTTAATTATAAGTTGGGGAAACCACAAAAGCAAGATTATGGGAAATTTAAAAGGCCCCTGAAAATGACAGCCTTTAGATAAAATGTTGTCATGCTTGTTGGAATCTAAAGCTGTGAATTTATTGACTTGATATAAACTCTGTCTTACTGCCCAAGTGTTAGTGGTACCATGGGGACCAGACCAAGCATATGCACATCATCTGTGGCATGACAAGGACTAAAGTAATGTTGAGGTCTTATCCAACAGATGGAGAAAGTGTCCTCGGCAAAACAGTGTCTAGTGGAGATGTTGGTCTGCAACTAATGCTCTTGTTTTCATATCAGAAAAATAAAGTATTAAAGGAAACCTAAAAGAAATAACTTTGCAGCACCAAATTAGTCCTACTTTTTAAAAAATGTGTATCTTTTAAAATAAATTCTGAATTAATAGAATTCATTATGAATATTTTCCTCTCCATACATTGCCTCAGACTTCGTATTTTAAAATGTTAATTTTGTGACCATGCACAGGTAAGAAGAGTATTGGTAAAAAGAAAATTACTTCAGCTTATGAAAAAAAATAAATCGAAACATTTTTCTTTATTTTCTAACACCGTTCTCACATTTTAGGCAGTTTCTTGCAGGTCTCCTTTAATACAAAACGTAACCTGTTGCGTCTAGAGAATACCAACAATATATTTTTCATATGGAAAATTGTAATATTCAGTATATGCACAACTCTTGAGTTTGTGCAGCCTTAAAATATAGATTTGTGAATTCTTTCTTGTATTTCCCTTAAGAAGCAAAGAGATCTTCTCACAGCAAGTCTTTAAATATCTAGTAATCTCTTCAATTTTTGCTAAACAGTTCTGAAGTTTGAAGAATCTAAAATGTCAGTAAAGATGCTTGCTTATTATTGATTACTGATTGTTTAGTTTCATACAGTCGAAAGGATGAAAAATTCGTATGTGACTAACTAGCTTAGTTCTGGATCATCTTTAATACGAGCATGGGATTTCTGAATCTTGGAAAAGAACTGTGGCCATTTCCGGTTGTCTCAGTAGATGATTATCTATGTGGTATTCAGCACCTCTTGCTAAAAATCATTTCTTAGGACTTTTTTTTTTTCCAGTTTTATTGTACTTTTGTAGTAACGTTGAACTCACTGTTGCATATCCATATAGTTGTTTCTCAAACGTAGTAAAGAGTAATAAAATACAAAAGTCTTAGAAAGAAAATCTGCCCTGCGGTGATAAGTACTGCATTTAAATGTGTACAAATGGTGCAGATTGCAAATGCTATTTCCGCTTTAGAGTCTCGTTCAGAATGTTTATACTTGTACATTTACCAAGACTGCCAGTTATTTGTATGCATTAATAGCTGAGAATCTATTTTGGTTATCTATAAAATCATAAAATGGTTTGGATTGACAGAGCCCTTGAAGATCTTCTAGTCCAACCCTCTGCAACAAGCAGGGACATCTTTAACAAGATAAAGTCACTCAGAGTCTTGTCTGACCTGACCATGAATGTCTCTAGAGATGGGGCATCTACAGCTCTCTGGGCAGCATGTTCCAGTACTTTACCATCTTCACAGTAAAAAATTATTCCTTCTCTCCAGTCCAAATATCCCATTTTCTAGTTTAAAACCATCACCCTTTGTCCTGTTGCAACAGGCCTTGCTACAAAAATTGTCCCTGTCTTTCTTACGGGTTCCCTTAAAATACTGGAAGATTGCAGTAAGGTCTCCCTGGAGCCTTCTCCAGGATGAACAACCGCAATTTTTTCTGAGAACACAATTCTAATGATCATCTAGATTTACCACACTATGTTACTGTCGATGTAGCTGAAAATGTAGACTGTTTTATAGCTCCTGCAGATAAAATCTAATCATGATATCTCGCTGTTCTGTTTGGTATTTTGTGATTTTTAATGGCTCAGTTATTGCTCTGAAAATGTACAACACGTAATATTTTTGAATCCAGGCAAACAGCCTCTGTTCCACATAAACTCTGTATCATCATTATGTCTGAAGTACAGTATTTCAATGCAGCCTTCCCAACTTTTTATAAAATATTTCTGAAATATATTTCTAATGCAATACGTCTGTATTTTATATTTAGAAACTGCATTTTCTTAACCTAAAAAACCTACACTTTCTTTTATTTACTGCCTGTGAACAATCATAAAGATTAATCGGATTCTTATAGTGCCTGGTATAATCCACATTTGATTTAAATAGCCTCTGGTTTTTCCTGAAGTAAGATGAATTTGTCTTTAGGATTTTCAGGCTCAAAATTGTAATTGAATTGAAATCTAAAGATTCAATTTCTGAGAAATTTCACCGCAATATCTTTGTAGATGATGTTGTAGAGTTCTTTTTCTTAAATTACCTAAGTGGACTTTCTTAGCTGAAAGACCCAGTACATCTAGTTTTGGGACAAAAACACAGGGACAAAAAATGGGAAATTACAGACAAGGGAAATACTGTTTCCATGACTAGGAAGCCTTTATAGATTATAGTCTGTCATAATATGTGCTCTCTGCTAGCTTTCTATTAAGTTACCCTTAGTCCTCAGACTCCTACTTTCAATAAATAGACTGCAAATCAAGTGCTATATCCACCTCTAGGAATTAGGTATTGGTTGCACTAAACAAATATCATGGGCTACGGATTTTTATGAAAGGCAAAAAAGGATTTTTTTTTTGTTGTTGTTTAATTTTAATGAGAAACTTTTCTATGCCTTAAATAGTAATATAAAGGTTTAAGATTGTGTACTTCATCTAGTCATGAAAGAAGTTCTGGTCAATGGCAACTCAGTGTTTTTTGCCTTTAAGTGAATGTGACAGAGGAATCTGTATTCCCTACCTTTTTCTATAGACTTAATTCTATCATCCAAACTGCTCTGCAAATGAATGCAAAATAGAAGCCATGTGACAGTGTTCTTGGAGGACAGTATTTCTCTCAAGGGAAAATCCTTCAACACCGAACTTTTTGTGTTTGGAGTGCAAGACGAAAATGTTTGGACTCTTGGTAGAAGCAGAAACTGAGGGGAAAAAGCATATTTAACTTGAGTTACACATTCAAAAACAGAGGTAATAGGGTCCCGATGAAGCATTAGCTCTGTGATGTGCCAGTTGAGTTCAATCTCAGCTTGCCTCAGGGCTTGTGATCTCTGAAATGGTAGCCCTCAAACTTCAATGGTGTCTTTGAATTCTGTAAAGAGCCTGAGGAAAGGTTACTCTGGTCTTTTGGAATTGCTAGTAAAGAGACTACATTTTAGTCAAAACAAGAAGTATCAGAGTGGAAAAAAGCACATTTCAGGAGTATTGTAGTTTTCTCTAATGTTGTGCGTTCTGACAGTAAAACGTCTCCATTATGTTTATAATTGTGAGAGGTGTTACGGAAGAGTCATATCCCATTTCAAATTTGGACACAGATTTTGAAATCAAGTGTCTCATGACCAGTAATTACTTTAAGTGTCGGAGGAGTATTTTTTAGTTGCGTTTTAATTTAAAAGAAAACATAGTAAAAGTTGTGTCTGTCAAAACCAAAATGCCAAGCTGCTCTTCTTGTTTCTGGTAACCTTTTCTGCAGCTTAGCGATGCAGCTGTGAATGGAAAATAGGGTGAAACTATGCTGATCATCGTATGACATTGCACTGCCAGAACTTGTTCTGAATTCTTCTGTCTGAAGACAGTTTAACACTATTGCAGCTTTTCTGTCACTTATCTAATCTTACAGTCAGTCAGTAAACAACACAGCCAGACAGAAGAACAACAAATGCACACATCTGTCTTGTTTGGCCTTGGTTTGCATCAATGGACTGAAAGTGGTCAGTGGCCATATCTTTATTCTGATGTGGTTGTATATATAGTCAGTTATTTTCTTTTTACATGAACAAACATGACCTATTTAAAATTGGAAATAATGCTTTTTTCCTAACCAGATCTAGAATGTCTCAAAGTTTTGGAATTTGTGACCAAATGTGTAATGGCGACATAGTTCCATTCACTAGTTGCTAATTCGTGTTCGTGTATGCTTACCATCTGCCTTCTGGGTAGTTAATTTGAGTTAATTTGATCTTGTGAGGACTGCCAACATCATCTTTGTAATTACATTAATCGTTACAACAGCCTTCCTGATCACAGTGATGGTTTTACTGCTGTAACTAGTCAGGTGGTTTTCACAGTTACGTTACACAGTATGTTAAAAGGACCATGATCCTGGGATTGTAGATAGTCACATCAGAGCGTTGCAACATTATAGAAGGAAGCTTGACAAAGGGGTATTTTTAATGAATCCTTTCTTAAAATGTAATCCCAGTACACCCCCACCCCGTTGTTATATCGGAAACACAGATCATGTACTTTTTTAACAAATAAAACTGTTACTGTCCTAGACCTTTTTCTGTAGGTAGGTTTGAAACTTCTGACACAGCAATTTACACACAATACATGCCTTAATAAGAATACTTACATAACTGCACATTTTGTGTGATTTTTGTACGCCTGCTTCAGTCAGTCCTATTAACGTTCCTTTAAATTATTTCGTGTAGATTTTCTCATAGGCAAACGTAGCTGCAGTTTGGTCCATTTCTGTGTTTTTCAGAATTGTGAACACATTTAGAGAGAGGCAAAACAAGATCAGAAATATTTTGTAATCAATACTGTAGTTTGGTATGCAAAGCAGCCAAGCTGGGGAGGGATTTTTAGGATATCAGGGGGAATGGAGCAAAGCTGGAGCTGGGTAGATTTAGACTGGATGTGAGGAGGAAATTCTTCACCATGAGAGTGGTGAGAGCCTGGAACGGGTTGCCCAGGGAGGTGGTTGAGGGTTAGGGTTAGGTCAGGTCCCTGGAGGTGCTTAAGGCCAGGCTGGATGAGGCTCTGGCCAGCCTGATTTAGGGTTGGGGTGTCCCTGCCCATACTATGGGGGTTGGAACTGTGTGATCCTGTGGTCCTTTCCAGCTCTGACTGATTCTATAATTCTATAACGCCTGTGTTGTAGGTGCTTAGAACTTCTAGAAAACAGTATGGGTGTGTTCCTGTGTGACTTGGTCTGAGTGGTGCTGCTGTGGCATGGGGATTGGACTAGATGATCTTTCGAGGTCCCTTCTAATCGCTACTGATTCTATGATAAGAATGGTAAAATACAGAAAACAATTGAAGTGGACCATGGACTGTAGTCCTTTCTTTGGCTGCTGTTTCACTTGCAGTTGTCTTTAAATCTTGACATGCCTTCAAATGTGTTAAAAACCCCAAATCCCAAGATTTATTTCCTTTATATAAAACAATGCCCACTTATGTCTGTCATTTAGAAGATCTGTCATTTATCTTAGTGGCATTTAATGTACATTTACTCTTAAATTTGTGTGCTCTTGTGGCCAAGAATGCCGACAGTGTCCTAGGATGCATTAGAGAGGAGTGTAACTGACAGGTCAAGAAAGGTTCTTCTCCACATCTACTCTGCCCTAGTCAAGCCTCAGCTGGAGTACTGAGTCCAGTGCAGGGCTCTCTGGTTCAGGAAGGACAAGGAAATACTGAAGAGAGTACAGTGGAGGGCTACAAAGATGGTTAGGGGACTGGAATATTCCTTATGAGAAGAGGATGAGATGATTGAGAAGGGGATGTTACTGATGTTTATAAATACCTATAAAGGTGAGTGTCAGCCAAAGGGGATCAGTGGTGCCCTGTGACTGGACAGGGTAATGAATGTGAACTAGAACCCAGGAAATTCCATCTAAACATGAAGATGAACTTCTTTACTTTGAGGGTGACAGAACACTGGAACAGGCTACCCAGAGAGGTTGTGGAGTCTCTGTCTCTGGGTACATTCAAAACCCTCCTGGATGCCATCCTGTGCAGCCAGCTCTATGAGAAATCTGTTCTTGGCAGAGTGACAGGACTAGATTATCTCCAGAGCTCCCTTCCAACTCCTACCATTCCATGATGCTGTAATATTTGTAACGTGTGTTAGAATCCTATCCCCTGTGGCCCATGGTTTTGCAGCATGACTTCACTACATTACCACTTAAATAACATCAAGGAGAGTGTTTCGTGTTTGGCTGCTTTACTGTAGAGAAAACAATCAAATATTTATCAGTTCTCACCCAAAATAGTAAAGATAGAAAATATTTCCTCCTCAATAGAAGTTATTAATATTTTTAGGGGATGATATGTCTCAAATCAATGGATGAGCTAGGAGACATTGAAGGACTTCTATTTGTCTTCAGGGTTATGGCCATATTCTGCCTACAACCAGTCCCAATCAGGTTGTCAGTGCTGTTGAATACTGTCTTTTCAGTGGCCATCTACACTCGTTACTGTATTTAATAATCATTTTATAGCTAAGTCTGTTGCTTCCGTACACAGGTTTCCAGTGCTGTTACTGAAGTGATTGTGACATGGTGTGACATGTACAGGTACGGTTATCTGGACGGGTCAGCACTGCGTCCTAAGACTCCCTTCTGACTCGTGCTAATCACGTTTCCTTTTGGACAAAATTATTTTAGTTTAGCCTTGATTCCTTAACCGAATTGTAATTAGGAATAGTCTCTCATCTCACAAACAGGCAACTTGCAGATGAAACGAACGAATAACCTATTTTGTGGATGTCTTTGCCCTTGAAGAAATCTCATTGCCACTTCCCACTAGAGGCTTCAGCTGCTTTGGAAGGCTGTTGCTTCCATGGGACCTCCTGCTCACAGGTGCTTTGAAGTGAGGAGGTATTAGCATAAACGTGTGATCTGGGCGTGCTGGAGAGAGACTTTCTGTTTTAAATAGCAGAGCTATGGTTATCTCTTCAGAGTCTCAGGCCTTCAAAGAAGTTGGAGAGAAAAAGACCCTAGGGACTTAGTTTTAATCTCTGCTGATTCTTCAGGGTGGCACTGTGTGACCTCTGCAAGTTCACATATGGTTGCAGTTTTGAACTGCGTATTTCTTGTTAGCCCTATTTATTTTTTCTTCTGGTAGTCTAAGATCCCACCTCATTAGTGATGCTACAGACTGTACATTACAATATAAAATAACTCTAAAGAAACCCAAGAGACGGCACTTTTGTATGCTAAAAAACAGTAAACGAAACGAAGCATTAAACTCTTTCTTTCCTTCTGTTTTTCTCCTGACTTATGTTATAGAAGGGTAACTTTGACAGACTTCTATGCAATGTTGTTTTTAAAGGGAAAACTTAAATCTTTCCCTCCCTTGTTGAAATGAACTGAACTTGGTCGCCAACATAGGCCATAATAAATTATATTGCTGCTTCTGTGTTCCATCTTCCATAGGCTGGTGTCGTCTTCCTGGTGGCAAGTGATCTGATTTTAGGAAGAGAAGCTGAAAGCATTTTGAAGTCTTTTCTCACGCACTTAGAATTGGAAGTGCATGTGCAGCTGAACTAGAGCAAATTCTGGTGCAGCAAAAGGCTAAATTCTAGATCTATTCAGTTTGCTATTAACTCAATAGAAACTGCTGTTTGCCACAAATCAGAGTTGAACAGAGTACCTCTGAGCTCATTCCTGCCTCTTTTTGGTATATAACTTGTAAGAGCAGAAATTCTCTCAAAGAGAGCCTCACTAGAAGAATGTTTAATTCTCTTGTTCTTTGATAGAAATGTTCATAAGATAATCTTAATTAGTAGGTTATGCTGTGGAGAAGATGCAGGTTGATAGCAACGAGTCTTGGCAAGGTGAAACACACACACACACATATATAACAGATCTGCAAACAGCTCAATGAACTGGAAGCTACGACACAATTAACACATTGAGTCTACTTATAAAGAGCAGGTCATCCAGTAAACAAAGACAAAATGTAACTACTAGTACTGCGTTGTTGTTAGGAAATAGAGTATGAAAAATTCAAGTACGTCTATAATTAGTATTCATTCAGTCACTCTGAGTGGGTACTTAGAATAATTCTTAAAATTATGTTTTGGAGACAACTTGGAATGAAAAAAAATATGCAGTGTGACACAATAAACTGCACGCAGCGAGTAGTTCAGTGAGAAATTGTCTTTCTAATGTTCCTTTAGCATTTCAGGGGAAAAAATCAAATGGAAACTCTTCAAATGTTAGTATAGTTCATTTGGCAGACTAAAGAATGAGTAGCTGTGAACGAAATTCTTCCATCTATCCTCAAATGGTAGCAATTAGGGGGTAAAACTGATTTGGTGTACAGGGAATGCTAAAGCAACAAGAAAATTCCTTAATGACTCCTTGAAAATAGGAGAGGATAGACTCTGCCCCATTTTCTAGGTCCTTAATGAAGATATTAAGTGGAACTAGACTTGTGTTTCAATCCACCTTCCTGGATGCTCAACCAGCAGCTTGTCTGTGAGGGATCTTATGTGAGATGCTTTCAAAGGCCTTTCTGCTGTTCCATCATCTAGAGACAAGTCACTTCATCCTCGAAATTTATCATCTTAGCCACACGTGACTTTTCCTTCGTGAAGTCATTCTGTCCACTCCTGATTAATTTCTTATTGTTAATATGCCTGGAAATGGTTTCCAGAATCAGCTGTCCATCACGTTTCCAGGCATTAAAGCGAGGCTGACTGTCTTGTACCCCCTTCTCCTTCTTGCAGATACGAGTGGCACTTGTTTTCATCCAGTCTTCAGGCGCTTCTCTCTTGAAATGGAACTGCACATTTTGAGGGGTCTCTAAATAGATTCTGGTGTCTAGCGCAATGGAGCATCTGAGTAAGTGGGTAGTAACATCAAAAATAAAAACACCAAAAGAAGTCTTATTCCGGAATAATCAGTTTCTAAGACAAAAGAACTTGGAGCAGTCAGTTTTTCATTTCTGCAGTTCTAATGATTTTTTTTTTTTACTGTTGTACATCATTAGCCAAGTCTAGAGGGTTGTAATCACTATGGGATGCAGATATGAGAGTGTTTGGTGATTTTCATCTGTATATCCGGTAGTAAATACACATTACTTTGATGTCAACTTTGAAATGGGAAATTCTTCTCAAATGAGACTAAATAGATTTTTGCCTTCATGTGTTAGTAAAGTATTCAAGATTGATTAGATTTTAAAATACCACAGCTTTTTCTGAATTCATATTTTGTCTGTATTCATATTTTTAACACTAAATGTGCTGATTTTACAGGCACAAACAGAACTGTCTACTTGAAAGGCCAGTGCTTGATTGCTTCTTGTTTTGACTTTGAGGTATACTGGTGGCATCCTTTGATGTGCTTTGCACCTCTGTGATTCTGTCAAGTTTTATACCATTGTCTAATAAAAAATGTATATGGCTCAGGCAGATAATGCAGTTGGCATCAGTTTCAGATTAATTTTTGCTGACAGCAAGCTGCTGCTGGCAAGCACCCAGCCCTTTTATCATAAAAAATATGAAGACCGGTGTTTCTACCATTGTTTTTTATTTCCCGCTGGAGTTCTTCATCAAATGTGCTGCGCTAAAACCTGTGGCAGATGACATGCATTACAGAGTATGCATTTTAAGTTTTCTAATTACAATTTTTAAACAATGCTAGAATTTATTGAGAAGTTGTCATAACAAATGTCAGAATGCTAAATAACTCTTGGCAGTATCTAAGCCTTTAATTCCATCTCAAAGATTATAGAATACCTATGCCTATCTACATAAATACCAGTTTATTTATCTGTCATTTGTTGTGTAACAGAACAGATCAGAAGCAGACAAGAATTTGGCTGTTAACAGTATGACTCACTTCTCATGATTTGCTCTACAGCACCTTCCATTTTCATGCACCACTATAGAAAGGAGAACGTGGTTTTGTGTGCACGTGTGCTTAAACGTGCACATAAACCGTCCATGCATATACGTGTTTCACTGGACATGCATTTAGACTTGGCAGTCTAGAATCCATTATAACGGTTTTATTGCGGCTCTCCCCTAAACAGTCGTGTGTTTTATGATGTCTGAGGAAAGTAGCAAATGAATAACGTAGTTTGGGAGCAGCATGTTGATACAGGTGACGCACATATTTATTATCTAAAAGCTATTACACATAGACCATGTCCTGCTCCCTCACTCTCCCTACGTAGCTTCTTTATTTTTGATAATACGTGCTGTAGGTATAGCTTACATGTTGCTCATTAGTTGTTCCAGGAACAGAATGAATAATAAAGTAATATGTAAGACAAAATAGCTCTGTTTGCAGTGTCATCTGACCAACTGTTAATGCAGAATTTGCTAATCCATCTGAATTTTTTGGAACAAGACATTTTGTACAGTTCAGACTGTAAAAAATCTGTTTTGGTCGTGGTTAGAAATGCGGAAATAGAAACTGCAAAACCTGTTCTGCACGACAGAACTGTTCAACAACCTGTTCAAAATTTGCAGAGATATTATTTGTCTTAACACAGCAAAATCCTGTGTGAGGGCCATAATTAGATAGAAGCCTGCATTTTTCAAAGAACATTGGGGTTGCTCCTGTCTGTTGCTAGCAGAATCAGAGGCTTCTCTTTGTGAAGTGGTGCCTGTCTAGTGGATCAGGTGAGCCTTTTAATGCACCTTGGTATGTGCTCCAAGAAGTCAGGGCTATTTTGTGTTTTGCTTCTTTTTTGGTCTCATTTGTCTTCTAGAATGTAATCAGGCATTCTCAAGGTTCCTTTAACTGGCCTTACATTTCCCTGCTAGCCTCAAATGTATAGTCCAGGATTATTTACTTTTGACATGGGCTCTGTTACAGATTTTTTTACTCAGCAGATCTCTACTTGCAAACATTTTCTGTTCTGTTTTGTCACCCTTATTTCCTTCTGTCAAATGGCAGGATGACCCTTGTAGAGAAGAACGAATTTTTAGCAAATCACCTCTGACACTACTGTGGTCTCAAAGACTCTTCAGGACAGAGTTTGTAAGCATAGGATTCGTAATGGGTTCAGAGGGTACCACACACTGGTCTTGTTGAAGGGAGGGGAAGGCAGTATGGTAGAAATCCCATCTCTTAGGGAAATCTCCAAAAGAAGAATGATAAACTTGAATTGAATTGATTCTGCCTGGGGTGTGGTGCTTTATTCATACCACATGCTTATCACCAAGAAGAAGAAAAGAAATAGCACAAAACGGGAAGAGGTGAAAATTAAATACGGGGTACGAAGGAGGCAATTCATTATTTACTTAAAGCAATGAAGTAGTAGCAAATTCTCAGTAAGACATGGGCTATCTGATGAATATTCAAGAAAATAAAAGCAAAAAATAACAAACTGTTCATAACTCAGTATTAAAAGCAATTGGTAATATCAAGAATTGGTGGTTTATGTGGATTTCATAACTATTTTAGAAGAATTCTATTGCATTATTTGTGTCTGGATTTGTTGAAAATACTGAGGGAAGTTACTAAAACACCACTGCTGTTTTACATCTAATCCGTAATAGATTAACATTTTGTGGATGAAATACTTACTAAAAACCACCAAACAACCAGATTTCAAGCACAATGGAATGCATTTCACAAGAATTATTTAAATAGCATAGCCTTCTGTTTTCAGGCAATTGTTCCAGGCTCTAAATACTTAGTTCTACTAAGTTTCAGAGGCAGGAATGGGGATCAGCATTTCCTATTAGAGCTACTTGGCTCTAAACAGCTGCACACTTAGCATGCTAGCAGTGCTTCTGCACATTCACATTGTCATTCCATTCCAAGGTACCTGACTTAATGCACTATCAATTCACAAGAGTGGAAGACAAACTATTATTTCTTCTAAATATAGACCATTTTAGTAATTAGACCTTTGTGGGGGAAGAAACAAGTAATTGCCATGCAGAGAGATTCAAAAGACTCAGAAAAAAGACTGGAAGTGATAATGTCTGGGAGGCACACAATTCTGAATAAGAATGCAAAAATCTGTAAGCAAAGGCTTAGAGACAACCAGGAAGGATAGAATGAGAAAGCTTAATTTGTTTCTTGGATGTGATATCAGAATTGCCAAAGGTATGACTGGTTGGGTTGCTATGGGAACCATGGGACAAGAAAGGATTTGGGAGTGGAAGGAGGGGGATAGACAGACGTGGAGGTGAGGTTTGCTCACAAATTTTACATCATTGTAATCATCATGAATCAACAGCATGAAATCGCATTGACTCTTAACTGCTGTTTCCTCCTAACACTCTCTGAAGTGCCAAACCTTGAAGTATCTAGCACTGTGTGAACTTTAGAGATTGCACAGGCTGCAGGATTCCTCAACGTGGTGGTGTTGATACGACATTGTTACAGCCGTCTGAAAAAGACTTGATGCCTTTCACACTCTTGTGCTGAAACTCTTCCTTTTTTAACTTGCATTGTGTTGATTTGATGTGGAATCTGCAACTGTGAGGTGGGTGATTAATGCAAAAGAGCTAGATTGAGACCCTGCAATGTGTATTAGTACTTTAAATCAGAACATGAATGTTGAGCAAAAGGTAGTTTCACTGCTAACACATACTGCCATTAAAAAACCAAAACCAGCTGCATCCTCTAGATTTAGACCTACCACACATCTTATATGCTGCAAAGTATTTGTTAGGCTACAACTTTCAAAGTATTCAGGAAATTGAGACCTTATTTGATCAAAGCCCCGTCCAGCTTAGTCTTGAATGCTTCCAGAAAATGGGCATCCCCAACCTCCCTGAACAACTTGTTCCAGTGCCTCACCAACCTCACAGCGAGGAACTTCCTTACTTGTAATCTAGATCTACCTTCTTTTACCTTGAAGCTATTCCCCTTTGTGCTATCACTAGACTCTTTGTAAAAAGTTCCCCTGCAACTTGGAGCCCCTGTTTATGTGATATGTACAGACACAGACAGTCATTGCAGCTGCTCTCATTGTAACGTCTCACAAACTGGATTTTTTTCAAAATATATCCCTCCTTGTTCTTCACTTCTTTCCAGTGAAGAGATTTCGTGTCAGAAGATGCTGCCCCTGCGTTTTCAGACACATCATCTCGCTGTGCTTATCGATTTCAGTGTTCTAATGTTATTATTCATATTTCAATTACAGTAGTTAAAAACTCACAACAGATGGAAACAACAGGTAGATTCTAGGGCTGCTGTAGAAAAGATGTTTTACTATGGATGCCATAAAGTCATCAATAAGCAATGTAATACAAAGAAATTAGACAATGTAGGGGGGAAATTCAAATATTGAAGCAGTGGGGAAAGGGTTGTTTCTTTTCCATCAAAGAACCAAACGCACACTGTAACACAGTGAGTACAACTAAATTTCACTGCTGAATCCACCACAAGTTTTTTGTTGTGCTCTTGTAAGCAGCAAGCTTGGAGACGATTATTTCAAGTCGGTGTCTAAGTTGAAATGGAAGAAACCACAATAATTTCAAATTTTAATCTTCTGCAAAACTTCCGGTTTTAAGTTTTCTCCCATTAGAAATATTTTATATTCTTTAATATAATATTCTGCCTGGAAAATTATATTTGGCTTACAAAAAATTGTTATTGAAATGTTTCTCACGGATTAATCATTGATTAGTAGTATCAATAAATGCTAACACAAGTTACCATTTCTGGTAGCCTTGCTTAGAGGAAAATTTCAGAAATCTCCTAAAGCAAGTGTCCAGGGTCTTACTGAGTCAGTGGAGATTAATCCTACATTAAAAGTAGACTATAATTCACTTTGTTTATTTAAAACACAACGGCAAACTACAGAATTCTGTGTGAGCGAACCTCATTGCAGAAAGATTATGTAGTTAAGAAGTTATAGTCAGTTAATATGAGTCCGGACTGGGAGGACTGAGCCCAGTGTTTCAGAAAATGTACTTAACATTCTCAAATCACTTCTGTATTTACTGCAACCTGATGTTTAACTTCATTAGAGCAGTTGTCTGACAAATTAATTAGTGGGAAACAATTTAATTACAGTGGGAAGAATTAATGTTTTGTAGTGTAGCGTACAGGAAAATGTCAATCTGAGCTGCTACTTATTTTTAGTGTGGTCGTAGAGACATTCAGTGATGTTTGTAGAACTGAAAAGACGATTCCTAGATACACTCGTCTTCTTACCTACTGCAGGCTTGTTGTTTATAGTGTAACATAAAAATGTTAAATTCCTCACTCTGTTTTATGGGAAAGCTGTGTAGTGACACGATCGTCAAGGAAGTACACAAAGTGTTCCTTTGTGATATACACTTGTGAGGCTCAATAATCTGTCTGAGCAAAATAGGGCAGTCTGTTCTGTGAGAGATAAAGTTGTGAATGAGCTTCTCTGTTTTCAACAGGTAGAGAAGTGTGTTAAATCACAAAATATTTATTTCTCAGTTGATAACAGACGTCAGTGTTCAGGGGCTATACTGGAGTAAAAATATCATCTGCGTTGTTAAGTGACACCTTGGTGTCGAGTGTACGTCCACCAAAAATTAAACTTCCAAGTATTTGTGATGTCCTTAGGCTCTTGAGAAAACCCAATTACAAATTTTATCCAAATTAACTTAATAAATGAAGGTTCATCTGTGTCTAAAAAGGAACAATTTATCATTATAATAGTATTGCTTGATTTTATGTTGCATGATTAAGAGAGTTATTTTTCTGGTCTTGCAAGCATGAGTGTTCTGTCTCAAATTCAGCAGGTAACTGTTGTATATGGAACTGTGTAGAATGCTTTATAATAACGAATAAAAAGGTACTTTGGAAAGCAGAATATTTAAAAGATTGTTTTCCTGCGATTGATGGAAAAGGCAAAACCCGTTCACGTTTAAGAAAAGCTTGCATAGTACAGTATAGACGATGCTGTTTTGCCCTTCAAGCATGCCAAAACCTTAAGCAGGAAGATTAGAATCTGATTTCGCCTCAGTGTGAAGCAGTCTCTGAACCTGACTTGAGGATCACATGAAACTGGAGATCCTGACCATGATTTTTCTTGCCAGCCATTGTCTTCACTGAAGATAGTACAAAAGTATTGTAAATAGGTAGATGAAGGGAGATTTCCAGTAAAATGAGAGAACAGTTTAACTTTTATTGGGATTTTTGATGGAATTTGACTTGAAAGGATTCAGATACGCTCAGAGATTTCTGAATCTCTGACAGATCCCACATATGGCTCCAGCTTCGAATACAGAAGTCTGCAGAACTTTTGAGGGTTACAACATGAAAATAGTTATTTTTGTAGGAGATTTTTGGTAGGTTTGTTTTTTTTAGACATGTGAGAATGTATACTATAAAAAGCAAACTGTTTCTACAGCAGAAGTGTAGATCTTGCAAGCAGGAATTGATAGTATTTCAATACTATGTAAAACACATTCACTGCAATCTGATACGTATTACTATTAATACACAATCTACAGAATAATTGGTACTTAATATTTTCAAAGACCCTAAAACACTTTTAAAAATAGATTTAATCTTTGTTTTTCTTAAATTTTGGCACAGAGACTTGAAGCTCCCAAAGGGACTGTCAAATTTTTGCTGGTATCTAATACCATGTGAGTGGTTACTCTCATTCCATCAGCATGCAGTACAGGACTCTATACACGAATATGTCTCTTGCCTTTAAGAAAGTCTTGACGTGTTACTACTATTCTCTATTTTCAGATGTGCTTTGGTAAAGGGCCGTAATAACAGCATTGGCTTTGAGAGTAAGATGTTTAAAGCCTTCTATGATCTTTATATAATTTTAAAATTCAATGTATTCTATGATGATTTAGCTCAGAAGGGAACTTAAAGATTGTCTGGTCTGACCACCCCTGCTGCCACAAGCAGGGACCTTTTACTAGGTCAGGTTGCCCAGAGTCATAGTGTCATAGGATGTTAGAGGACCCAAAGAGATCATCGAGTCCAACTCCCCTGCCAGAGCAGGACAAAACTATCTAACACAGATCACAGAGTCTCATCCAACCTGGATTTGAACAATTCCAGGAAAGGCGTATCAACAACTTCCCTGAACAACCTATTCTGTGATTTGCCACCCTCATACTGAGGAATCTCTTTCTAAGATGCAATCTAAATCTTCCCTCTTTTAGTTTGAAACCATTTCCTCTTGTTCTATAACTAGATGACCTTGTAAGAAGTCCTGATCCAGCTTTCCTGTAGTCCCTTCAGGTACTAGTAGTAGAAGGTCCCCCCGAGCCTTCTCTTCTCCAGGCTGAACAGTTCCAGTTCTCTCAGGCTGCCTTCATAGGAGAGGTGCTCCAGCCCTCCGGTCAGCCTTGTCGCCTCCTCAGGACTTGCTCCAAGTTTCATGTTCTTTTTCTTTGTGGGACTCCAAAACGGGACAAAGTACTCCAGATGGGGTCTTAGAGCAGCAGTGTAGAGGGAAAGAATCACTTACCTTGACCTACTGGTCACAAGACTCAGTAGGATGTTTATAATTTCATTCATAATTTTATTGGCATGCACTTTGTAGTCTGTAGCAATTAACAAATTTTTTAACATAATTACATTTAAAAGTACAGTGCTTGACAAATCTTAACTTTGGAGTACCACAGATGGGAAAACAGAAGGGAAACTTGTTAAAGTAGGTAGGTTGCTGTCGTCGTACCAATAGAAAAAAGGACTTTGCTTTGGTGAAAATTTGTACAGGTGCTAATTCTTACTACTAGATCTGAGGATACTCAGCTTTAAAAAAAACAAATCCAAAAAGCACCCTTGTGGTACAGGCAGATCGTTCACTTTGAGAGGAGGAGGGAGTAGGAAGGTCTCAACAGCAGAATAACAAATGATTCAGGATTTCTCTAGAAAGCTCAGCTGACATAACCTGTCAGAATTAAAATAAGATCTTAAAATAGGAAATGGAAATGATGTATTTTTTAAAAGTTGGTTTCCATTTTACCTTTTATTTCTAATTGTGAAGAAACCAGAAAATTAATATGCTACCTAAACTGTAGTTTCTTTTAAAAAGAAAAAGCTTATGTTGTTCTTTAAAGCCTAGAGGTGGATTTTCATCTGTTTGGAATTTTTTGAAAAGAAGTTGGTACCAATGTAATATGAGTTCATAGTGAAAATGTAGTGAATTATTATATTCAAAATGAAGTTTCTAATAAAAAAATTATCTGCTTTTCTATAACTAAGTAGAACTACACAGCTAACTGTTTTAATAATAATTTATTCTTGATTCCTCTAGTCTATTATTTTGAAAATAACATTTTTTTACTGCATCTTCTACACACTAACACATAAATAACGTCATTATTTTCCTTTCTTTAAATGATTGTAGTTTAAAATTTCAAATAGCATTTACTTCTGTGTGTTGACCAGCTGCAGTGTCTACGCCCTTCTGAAAACTGTGTCCCTTATTTAGTGACTTAGTGACTTAGGTTTCAAATGAATTTTGTTAAGAGTTATGGGCTGATTGTTGTTGTGGACCCCTGGTGAGATGGGGCCATTTGCTACCAGCCTCAAAAACCTCAGTCTGTGCAGATTACTTGGGCTAATGACACTCGCAAAGTGTGCTGGTCTTGTATATACTGGTCCCTCATGGTGACTCTATCTTACTTGCCAAATGGAAGTGTGAAATAGGCTTTTCCCTCATGGCAGAAAGAAAAATGGCCCAACAAAAACATTTGCCAGCATTTAAAACTCTACTCTAATGGTTCAACCCAGACACTTAAAAGCTATTGTGATTTTGAACACTGATTTTGCAAAATACTGAATACCTAGTTCACAAAACAACACCGGTGTGCTCAGAGCCGAGGGGGGGCACAACATAGATGTCTGTAAAATATTTTGTAATTGTAGTTCTGAAAGCTTTAGAGAAGCAACATTTGCTTATATCTTTCTTAAAAATATGCTTAAAAATACATTCTGTGGGTCACAAAATGTGAAATTCTAGTAATGTGCATTTATGCAATGTTGTAAGTATTGATGAAAATGATGGAATAGAATGCTCAACAGTAAGAGAGGTAGTTAAGTAAAGATTATAATCACATTGGTGTTGTAATAAGTTATGAAATTAACATTTCTGTAATTTTTAGATTCTTAGAAGATGGAAAATGTATACTATGTCATATTTTGCAATTAATAAGCAAATGTTTTTTGAGTAATGAAAATGCGGATTAATGACACCCGAGTTATATCAGACAAGTAATACCTGTAATAAAGATTACTTTTTTTAAAGATAACTTTATAGTTTCTAAGAGGTAGCATTAAAAATAGCTGCAATGTAAGCAGGAGTATAGAGTAATATGCCAGAAGAAGATTACAATGAAAATGGGATCATAAACTTCAATAAATGACACAATGTCAGGCACTTCCAATAAAACCTTTAAGATCTAAAGATGAAATTCTACCTTGCATTTTATATCCCAAGGTCAGAAAAGTGAAGTACTTCCAGAAGTGGTCTTTCCACTCATGTCAGTAGGGTGTAATTTGAAGTGACTTACAAGTAGGTGAAGGGCTTCGTTCTCATTTACATCCGTTAAAGAAAAGCTGTTTTAGTAGAACACCTCAGACTTTTCTGTTATTCAGTAATTCTTCAAAGTATCTCTAGTGTAGAGATGCAGAATCATGTGGTGAATGGACTAGGCTGCATGCATTAAACACAAGTGAAAGGCAGACAACCTGTGTGGCAAATTAAAACTAAATAAAACTCCCCTTTTTTTGTTTGTTTTATATGTGAACGCAGAGAGTGGCTTGTTTGCTTAAATGGTCCTTTGATATCAATAATGAGCCTTCTAAGAAATGAGTAAGTTTGCCTCATAGGTACCTGACTGAGGGTTCAGTTTCTCCTCAAGCCAACAGCTTCAGTCAAAAGAGGTAATGATTTCTTTGCTTGCTGCATCTAAAGTATTGAAGTAGCAGTTCCTGTGGGACATGGATATATACGGGGTGTATATCTTCTGGACTTAGTGGGCACCTCAATTTTTTTTGTAAAAACCATTTTTAAATTTTTTGGTAGAGGGACACGTCTGCCTTCATGTTTCGAGACAGCAGTGGAAATTTGACTATCATTTTCCTCTTCTAGTGCTGCAGATTTAAATATATTCTAAGCACCATACAGAGACAAGCCATGAAATGTGCTCAATCTTCTCTTGCCTCTATTTTGTCCTATTATTTACATGAGCCAGGGATTATTCATTTAAGGTACAAAATTTGGCCCTTGCAAATAAAACTGATTTTTATGTTGCATTACATGAGGAGTGTTTGCTTTCAGCCCAGTGGAGTTGGTACTTGTTTCTAATGGGAAAGGAAAGGGATTAAGTACCTATACAGGGTAATGTTTTAAAAATTCAAATCTTTGTGTATCAACTAATTTGCCTCTTATATCCATGAAAAACTCTGTTGTTAGAATTCATTGTGTGTCATTTCATGTCATATATTACCTGTAGTTTCAAAGCAAAACCAGTCATTGAAAAAAGTGTATAGTACTCATGTTGCATATTTTTAACGACTTTGTTATTAAAAACATGGTGAAAAATGTGTCAAATTATAGCATTTTCCCTCTATGTGTTTTATTTTCCAGGAGGCATAAATCTATCATGCACATGTTAAAATTAGCTTAGGGCCTAGGAAATTTGGCACAGAAATTGTTAGAACAGTATTTCACAACCACCTGCACTTTCCTGTTGTTGAATTTTGTTGCAATTGCTAAAAATAAGCTTGCCATTAGCAGTCATTTAAGAGCTATCAGTGTATCATCAGTGCGAGCTGGAACTGTTAAGAGAGGACAGCTTACTTAGGTGAAGGAGCAGTGATTGTGACCTTCTTGCTGACAGGGACTCTTTTAATCTATACTTAGTACAGCCTTGCAAACAGGGAGCTGTGCTGCCATGGAGTAGTCTTTAGAAATTATCTGTCTGAAGAAATAGGGAGGAAAATGTGAATAACGTGAAAGAAGCACAAATGTTCCTAAAGCTGATAGAACAGTATATACCAATAAGCTGGATATGAGAATGTAAGATGGGAAGTTCAGATCACAAAATGCTTTTTCTTGTAAAAGGAATTCTACAGTCACTTGAAATTAGTGGTACAACTCGTCAAAATCTTTGCAAATTATTTTTAAAGTTTTATAAATTATTGTTAAAATGGGGCCTAGAAGCAATCAAGGTGGGCACAGTAATAAAGGCCATTCAACAGCTTTCAGTAATGGAATATTTATTTGCTCTCTGACTTGTTCTTGTTGGGTGCACAGTTATCTATGAGTCATCTTTACATTTGCATTCGTACTATAATCTTAATTTTGATTAGAGCAAAAAGCAAGTGTGGCCAATAGCTAATTTACTTACTGACATTTGCTAACATTTGCAATAGCACATACCAAAGGGAAATCATTTAATTCTCAGAAATTCCTGAGACCTTATTTCCCAGTGTGGTTTTGTACAGCCCCGTGGCTCAGCCCTTCTCATTCCCATCAATGCTATTTTAGCTTAAGCCACTGTGCAGCACAGAACGGCAGAATAATGCTGTAATAAGTAGGAATGTCCCTGTTTTGATTTGCATTCCTTTTCCTGCGAAGGCATTGCAGGATTAGCAGCTCATTAGGTGGCTTTAGCCTACCGTTGTGATGCAAATCGAGCAAGTTACTAGCAAAAGTCTCACTTGAGGATTGTCTATACCTTGAGTTAATTTAAAAAAATTTACACTGAAAATATCTCAGAAATTAGATCAGAGACTTTTAATGTGTGAATGAGGTCTGGACTAGGGGCGGTACCTTCCTGCTGTGGTTACTGCTACAGAAAAAATAAACCCTAATTACTGATACACTTGAAACGTCTGTGCTCATTTAATAGGTTACTTGGGTGCTACTTAATCCTGCTGTTAGGACTCCAGTCACTGAACTTTTATAATCCTGCCTTACTAAGGAGCAGTCATCTGCTGTAGGATACCGTAGGGATTGATTAGCAACTGGCAAATCCAGGTGCTGTGTTATGGAGCGTTTGAGCATTTAACTCCCAGCAACGCTACAGGCTTGGAGAAGAGTGGCTGGAGAGCTGCCTGGTGGAGAAGGACCTGGGGGTGTTGATCGAC
>JAOXOE010038191.1:0-41867 GCA_028565055.1 Phoeniculus purpureus | reverse complement strand
CAAAGATTTCCCAATTCCTGAGTATCTGAGTTGAACAGCTCGGTGTTCCTGCTTTGCTCCAAGTCATAGTCTCAGTGCATTTGAAATGTAAAGCCTGGGGGAGAAGAAAGGATGACTGTTGGGAGCAGCATTCGTCCTGAAATGTGTCCCTGCTCCTTGTCTCTGTAGTGTTGTTCATGGAAATAACCTCTTGAACTAAATCCAGCAAAAGCCTTAACTGCCGATGCTTGGACTTGCAAAACTGTTCTCACTGTGTTGAGACCCCAGAGAAATCTTAAATATGCTGTCTGGCCTGTCAGCTCTTGACTAGATGAGTGAACCCAACTTCCGTTGGATTTATTTTTAATCCGTGGTTTGCCTCTTTCTTCTAGAAAACTCTGGTGGATGTCACACTGGAGAACACGGACATACGGGAACAAATCAGGAATCTGAAACACACACACGAGCAGTCCATGGAGAAGCTGAGAGAGAAGCAGAAGCAACTGGAAACAGCACAAATTGAGAACCAGTTACTGAGATTGAAGGTGTGGTGGGTGAACTTCCGTAAAGTATTGCACAGCAGGAGTTTGCTGAGCACACTCCTGAGCTTTGTTTGTGAAGGGTTCTTCCTCCATGACTTTTTCATTTCCTAGATGTGAATCGACACAGCTCTAACAACAGAGGTTCTCAGCTGGCTGCAGTCAGACTTTGCATAACATGAGGTTGCCTTTCCAGTGGAAACTGAGATAATTAAATGGCTCTTAGTGCCCACTGCTGGGAGTGCGGGGGTACTCTGAGTGGACACTGTGCGGTCAGAGCGTCTCAGGCTCGTTCTGTCGGTGCTGCGCAGTTTTGAGCAGGGAGCCGGTGCGGTTGGGCTGTGTCCTGTACCTGCTGTTGTGAGCAGGAAATAAACACGGAAAAAACAAGTGGGGGAAAAAAAAGGACAGCTGATGCAACTGAGATTTCAAAACAGAATTTGGACTTTACTATCATCTTAAGGGCAGGCACCAACAAGTCAGGGGAAGGTATGTCTGCTTCTCAGGACAGAGAACCACAGGTTAAGTTCCAGTTCAACCAAATGCTGAAGGATTTGTTCACCTTCCAGCATCTCTAGGGCTGCAGAAGACACAGTTTTACTTTTGCCCTCAGAGTTGCAGTTTGATTACAAAGCTGGTGGCTAAATCACCTCATTGCTGTCCGTGTGAGCTGAGTGTGAAGAGCCAAGACACACCAAAAAGGAGTTAGCTGCGGTACAAGTGGATTCCTTCAGAGCTTGGCACCTTTCCAGCAGCTGGTTTCCACCATGCCAGATAAACCTGAGGGTTTCATAAATCTTTCGTTCCTTGCAAATGAAAACACTCCAAACCCATAATGACCATAGGCAGGTACTTAGTAGCTGTGTAAGCGTCAGTGCTCAGCAGGGAGCACTTTACCCCTCTCCTCCTCTTCCTGATGTTTTGGTAGCACTCCCAGTGTAGCTGTAATCTTGTCTGACTTGCAGAATCTCCAGTACAAGACCAAGGGTCCTAGGTTATCGATTTTACTTGGCAGTTCAGGGAGTAGGAGGCTTTAAGCCATGAATATCCTCTCTGGGGTGTAGTCATGGAGGGTGTGGTTCAGTCACTGTTTTGAGCCAACAGAAGGGGGAAATCCTGTCTCTGAATTACCATCCCTGCTCTTTCCCCTGTAGCAGTAGTAAAACGTCTGGCCCTGTGGTTAAATGTAACCCTGCTGTGCTGCTGAGCACATGGATTTTAAGGCTGATTGACTTAAAAAGAGCAGGATGTTAAAAAGGCAAGTGTGTCTTCTGGCTAAAATCACATCTTTCGGTCCAGCATAAAGCAGTCATTGCTTTGGATGTTCATGGCCCTTTAGAAACTGGGCTCTAGACCATGTCTGTGCTTCTATAAAGTGAGGGGAGAGACAAAGCATTTTCACTGGGGACAGAAAGCAGGTGTCTGGGAGACTCAGTACAGAGGCACAGCTTGGCTTTGACAATGCAACAATTAGGTAGGTTCAAACAGTGTGAAGTGATGACACAGTGCCTTGTACAAACCCAGATTACTTCCATGTGGGCAGAGCAATGTGAATGGTGTTGGTGTTAAAGGCCTCAAGTTGGATCAGGGGAGGTTTATTTTGGGCTCTGAGGAAGAAGTTCTTTCCTGAGAGAGTGGTTGGGCACTGGAACAGGCTGCCCAGGGAGGTGGTGGAGTCACCATCCCTGGAGGTGTTTAAAAGACTAGTAGCTAGAGCACTTGAGGCCATGGTGTAGGGGTTAGGGACCTGCTGGGATGAGGACTGGACTTGATGATGCTGGAGGTCCTTTCCAGCCATGATGATTCTGTGGTTCTGTTCTATGATGCAAATGAAAATCTGCTCCAGCAGCTTCCAGTTCCTAACAAGGTGGAGCTGAAATCAGGCGAGCTCTGGCTGTCTTAGTACCAGCAGTGCTGAGCTGACCGATGCATTGCCTGTCTCCTCTCATAGGTGGAATCGTCACAGGAGGCCAATGCTGAAGTCATGAGAGAGATGACAAGAAAACTGTACAGTCAGTATGAGGAGAAAATGCGAGAAGAGGAGCAGAAGCATAAAGCTGAGAAAGAGATCCTGCTGGTACGTAGACCCAGGCAGAGGGTGCGGTGCTTAGCTCGGGTGCCCTTCCTCAGTCACCTAATGCTCCAAAGCAGACGTGTGTTCCTTCACTCCTCACACTGACCTGTCAGGCCGTGGTTCCTGGGGCTTCCCAAGCTTCTGGGGTTGTAGGACTGAGAAAGCAACTTGTTCAAGCACAGTAACAGTAATGTGGATTTCAAAATTGAAAGTGGAGTAAGTTGAGGTTTTGACTTGCGATTTTTTTTTTTTTTAAAAAAAGGAACATAAAATGGCCAGTTTTAGGGACAGTTTGTAAAGGAGATGGGGAACAACTTCACTGAATGTTACTGGACTAAGAGTTCTTCTTGTTCCCTGGTTTCCCTCTGCTCCCAGGTAAAACCTTCCCATGAGCAGTTAGTTTTCTAATAAATGATAAATAAAAACACAAAAAAAATTGGAAAAAAATCCTCATTTAATGTAGTGGATGTTAACGTGGCTGTAAATGGTCTTCTTTGAAGGAGGAAACAAACCGGCTCCTGAAAGCTATTGAAGAGGCAAATAAGAAGATGGAGGTGACAGAAATGAGCATTCAGGAGAAAGACCAGAGAATCGGTGAGCTGGACCGGCTGATTGAGCGCATGGAAGAGGTATGAGGGTTAATCGATTGCTGTCTTTGAAGGAAGTGCAGAAGTGCATGGAGGAAACAAATTTCTCTCTTCTGCCTCAAACAGCTACAGTGAAATTTCTTTCCTCTTTGCTTTCTCGTGTCCTTCACCTAAGTGGGAAGGAACTGCTAAGTCCTTAGCCTGAGCAGTGTCAGTCCAAGTGGCAGCCCTCTCAGAAGACTCTGCTGCTCTTGGCTGTGCTTTGTCATTTCTTATTTCATTCACTGCCAGGCATCTCATCATCTCTAAAGATTGGTGCCTACAGTGCAGAAGCAGAGGGCATTCCAGTAGGTGGAGGAGGTATTACAGTCTGTGCTTACAAGTGTTGTTTCACCTACTTCAGCCCAGTGTATTTGTCAATGTCTGTTATGAGCAGTGACAGCCAGTCAGTGCATTTCTGCTGCTTCGGTCTGGTGCTTGCAAATCTGTTAGTAGAATCAGTGATTGCACTGAGAACTCATTCAGCTTCTTATGTTCTTATGGCTTATGTGGCCCTATTAAACTCATTGGGGCCTTGGGCTGCGACTTGAAAGCATTGTGCAGAGAGGAAGGGATTGCAGTGCAGTTCCTAATTACAGATCTGCTCTTATCTGGCTGATAGTTGCAGACTAAAGCTGAATGCCTCTTAAATTCCAGTGAAACTGGATTGCAGACATGCTCCTCTGTTAATTTGTGTGGACTCAGTGCCCAGGTGTTCACAGACCTTCAAGCACTGTCCTGGTGGACACCTAAAGATCAAGAGAAATACTTTTGAAGGAAAATAGAGCAGTACTTCTTAGTTCAGTCCCAGGTTGAGAGATTTATGGCGGGCTGACATTTTCCTTGTTACATGTAAGTGGTTAGAGATGGTGATGGCCACCCTTGTATTTAGGAATCTTCAGTTTCAAGTGCAGCCATACGTCTGGGAGCAGGAAATTGAAAGCGCTGATCTTATTTCCGTGCACGGCTTGGAATTTGGTTATATTTTGGTGCATCCTGTGCTCCTTGGCTATAGGAAATCCATGGGAATTTCCAGTTTAATGTAATGAGTGAGCTGTTGAATCGCAGTGACATGTGCTTTGTGAGGCCTTGCGCTTTGGCACGCAGGGAACTGAAGGATGGCATTTCTCGTTTAGGAACGGCACCAGCTGCAAAAACAACTGGAACTGAATGAAATACAAATATCTGGAGTAAAATCTGAGAACAGCTCTGACAGCAAAAGGTGAGACGTGTCTTGTCTGTGGAACTTGCAGTATTGCCAGGGAACCTCAAGGGTCAGTTTGTTGAATTTTACTTTTCCCAGCACAGAAATAAGCTGTGAAGTTATTTGGGAGAGGTGAGGGTGATGTGATTGGCAGTAGGACCTTCATGAATGGTTGTTCTTGAAAGCACGAGACTTAGAAGAAAAGTTTCGGGCTGTTGTGGCACCTGAATGTGCTATTCCTGCCCACAGGTGGCATGTGCATCCATGACTGCTGATTTGAATCTGACAGAGCAACCCCTGCCAGGCAAAAGAAAGCTTCAGGCAAAGCCAGAGGCAATGTTTCAAGAGAAATCTGTCCAGCACTGAACAGCGATTGCCACTGGAGTATCTGCTACTCAGAGCTTTACAGACACTACTTGAGTGGGTGAAGGTTCATTACAAGCAGAGACTGAGGATTATACTCGATTTCTGAGTGCCACTTGTACTATGGCACCCAGAAATTCCAATGTAAGGCAATCGTGCTGTTCTCTAGGAAGCATAAACATCAGAGATGGTCCCTGCCAAGATCATCTCACTACCTGGTTGTTCTGATCCACAACCAGCTTATCCAGTCTCAGAGTAGTAACAGCTTTTCACAGCAGCTCATTAAAGTAATAAGATGAGCAGGTGTTGCTCACAGCAGAGAATATGGAGATGACAGATAATTGCTTTCTTCCTTTACCTCTGCGTCGCAGGTACTTTTCTCACCTCAGTGAGTCCTGCCCTGTCCACTCAGCATGAGCAGTTATCCTGCAATACAAAGGGTCAGGGTACTGCTCAGACAGGGGTTGGTGCTACACAAGCAAGCCCACTGCTGCAGTCCATGCAGAGCAAGCAGTGGCTGCTCAGCTGTGGAGGTCTGCTCTTAGCTTCTCTTTACCTGCCCGTACCTGACCAGACACTCAAGCCCCATCTGGGGAGAGACCTCGGTTTCATTGCTCCTTTTCAGTGCTTAAACTCTAGCACCAGGATGAGAGGGCAGGGCTAGAAGCTGCCAGGGCAGGGTAGGTTGGATGCTAGGAAGCTCTTCCTCGTGGAAAGGGTGATCAGACCCTGGAATGGACTGTCCCTGGAGGTGCTTAAGGACAGAGTGGCTGTGTCCCTTGGTGCCCTGGTCTGGCTGATGGGTTGATGTTAGGTCCTGGGCTGAGCTGGATGAGCTCAGAGGGCTTTTCTATCCTCAGTCATTCTGGGATGCTGTGATTCTATTTGTTACAACTGCCATCAGAATGTAAGTTGGGCTGTTGTGGGACATCAGCCTGCAGGACTGAAAAACTTACACCCAAACTCCCTGATGTTTTGAGCTCCTGTCAAAGCATTTTGCAGTTCAGTTTTGCAGAGCTAAACTTCACTGCTAACAGAGGGAATCAGCATCAAATTCATTCATTCACTGGGATCCTGTCACATAGTTTGCCATCTGCTGTTTTGCCTTAGAAAGGCTGTTCTGTTTGCAGCTTCAGCAGTTTCTTCTGCTGTGCACAGACTGAGATGGAAAAAGCCTTTTTGTTTTCGCTTCCCCTCCTCCACTTCTCAAATCTGTCCAGTCTTGAACCTGTGAGCACAGGAGTTTATTCTGTAGGCAAGCAATTGCTTGCTGTGAATCTTCACATTTGTATATTCATATGAACGTGCGATGGTTGTGAGCCTTCCTTCGTATGTTCGTATAAGGAGGCGGAGGCTCTCGTGCTCAGTACATCTAAAACATCTAAACCCTGTTCAAAATTTCCCCTCTTGTTCCTGGGCAGATTGTAAAACTACTTTTTCTGGCAAGATGTCAAACCAGCTTGTGGCTGGAGTTCTGTGGGTGCTCAATCTCAAGTGTTAAACAGATTTGAAGAAGCAGAATCCTTAAATAAATAGTCATTTGTACAAACTGAAACTACTCAGAGCAATCTCTGCTGACTGCTAGTGAGATCATCCCCCTCCAGTGAGCGTTGTACTGCTACTGGCAGCTGCACCAGGTCCTGGACTCAAGGCTTCCCTGCAGTGAGAGAGTGTTTAGAAGGACCCAAGGCAGCAGATGTGCTTCTCAGCCTTTATTTAGTGTAGAAAGGTATCCTGTAGTTACAGATGGGGTGAGTTCATCAGCTTTACTAGAACCCTCGGCCACAGGTTCCCCAGCTCATAAGGAAGATTTATGAAGTCACACCAAGGTGGGTTTTTTTGAGTATTTAAAGAACTTCTGGGTATGTTGCAATAGATTTGGGAATTGTAGTCTATAAAATTGTGCTTCCGTCACTATTCTTCAGTTAAATTAGTACAGCTTGAATGTCTAGTTTTGCATAAATCTTTTCCTTATTATTGTTTTTTTTCACATTAGCAAGTTATCAGGTCAGTTTTGTAGCCAGCCAGCAGCCATGCTTGAATGTAGGCACAGAGTGCTTGTTTGCTAAATCTGTGTACGTACCAAGTGTGTATTGGAGTTCTTGCAACTGGTTTTGAAAGTCTGGTGCATGCACCGGAGGAAAAAAAACCCGGGACCAAATCCCACACCTCCCTTTTTTCCTGCATGAATGAGGAAGTGGCCTCAAGTTGTACAAGTGAGGTTTAGACTGGGCATCAGGAAGAACTTATTTTCTGAAAGGGTTATCAGGCAGTGGAATGAGTTATCTAGGGCAGTGGTGCAGTCCCCATCTCTAGAGGTATTTAAGACTATTTTAGACACAGTGCTTAGTGATCTGGTTTAGCTGAGGACTTGTCAGTGTTGGGTTAATGGTTGGACTTGATGATCCTGAAGGGCTTTTCCAGCCTGGGCAATTCTGTGATCACCCATGGGTTTGCAGGTGGTAGTGTGTCAGGATTGAACGATAAAGATCTACTTGTCTCAGTGCATTTTACATCAGGGGAGAACAGACATTGAGGAGATGAGCTTTGTCTCCTTGTTTAGCTGTCAGCACTTCAGGCTTTGAGTAAGCAGACTAGTATGTGAGACAAAGGTGTGTGAACCTGGGTGGAGACCACTGCTGTGACTAAAATGCTGCTATGCAGAGGGACTTTGGACAAACTGACAGCTGTCAGTGCAATTTGACCTGGTCTTCCTCATTTATGATGGGATGGGCAGGTTCTCATTCTGCTATCCTGAATGGCTTCCATTTACATGCTGAATTCTTCCCTGTTTTCCAGGTCACAGCATTTGGAGGAGGTAGCAGCCAGTCTGAGAGAGCGAATCAAACACCTGGATGATATGGTCCATTGCCAGCAGAAGAAAGTCAAGCACATGGTTGAGGAGGTGAGATCTAGTAAAACTGTTGCAAGACTTTTGAGAACCCTGGTTTGTGTAGTACATAATCTAGAGAGCTTTGGTCTGTCTGCAGTTCCTTATGCTGCTGTAGCTGCACACATCATGGCAGATGGTCTCAACATCTGGAGTTAGTGAGGCAGAAAGACCAGGTGAAATATCCAGTGGCTGTGGGCTACGTACTGTGGTCTTTTGAATGGAACTCTTCATGATAGTCCAGGAAACGCAGCTTAATTTGAAACACTTGGAGGGGAACTGCAAAAACAACGCAGAGTAGTCATTAAGGGTCACCTCCTTTGTGTACAGGAGTGGAAGGTAAAAAACTGCCCTTTCTTTTCTTTTCATTTTTAATGAGGCTCCTCGCAGAAATAGGTGGGCAAACACTCACCCTTTCGCCCCTGATCTTGGGACATATCTTAGCTGATAGAAATTCTGGGAAGATTTTGAGTGCCTCTATGCTGGAAAGCAGCTCTGAGTTACAGGCAGCTGTTCAGCAGTGCTGTTACGGGATTTCTGATGAGACATGGAGTCCTTGCAGTACCATCAAGGTGGTATTTTTACATGTTAATACTATAGCGGTATCTGTGTGTTTCTCTCTTTTATGAGATTCTGCTGTAGTCCTCTAAGATTCTGCTTAGTTGCCACTTACATCCACTTGTAATTGATGTCTGACTCTGGGCTTTGCAGAACGCATTAAATGTCTGTATCAGCCCCTGACTGCCGTGTAGCTGGGATTGCACTCCTGCTCTCCTGTAGTCATTGTGTGGTTTAGTCTTTCTTTCCATTCAGTTCCTGTAAGAACCCCTGAACACCTGTTGCTACATCTGTTTTTTCACTAGAGAGTTAACTAAAGGCTCCTGTAACAGAGAGTTGATGGAGTCAGGTGGTACCAAATGCATTAGTGGGTTTATTTTTGCGGTGTCACCTGTGGTTTGTGTTTGCACTGCTGCTACTTGCAGTCCCAGAAGACGTGTGTGGGGGTGTGCTTGAACTCACACCCTCTTCATGTTCGTCAGGCTTCTCAGCAGTGCCTCTGTCAGGAGCTAGAACAAGGCCTAGGTGAGAATGATGGCTGAGCTCTTGCTTACTTGGCTACAGGGTGGGTTTTACTTAGTGTGAATCTTTGTGTCTTGGGGGATGGATTGGAAGTATAAATGAGGGATTTATTCTTTCCATGTAAATCGTAACTTTTGCATCTCCAGTTCAGATCAAGTGCAACTGCAGAAAGGATCAGCATTTCCTAGGGTGCTGAACAACAAACTTGCACGGACAAGTGCCAAAACGGAACAAGCACCAAGTTCTAATTTGCCAGCTGAGAAGTCACAGCCTAGATTGCTCTTCAGGCCTGTTGAGGGGAAGCTTCTGCATCACTGGCGAGCAACAGATGCCTCTAAAACAAGGCCAGCAGTTAGGAGGAGAAAGGGGAAGAGAAGCTCTATAGTGGAGGGTTGTGATGTGTTGGACAGCTTCTAAATTTTTTTCTCTGAAAAGAAATCCTTCCATCTCCAACACAAACAGAACCTTTCTCGACTTGACCTAGTCAGAGCAGTTCAGAAATGTAACAGGATCATGGAAAACATAACTTTCAGAAGAAAATAAATGGATGAATTAAAATGGAAATTTGCTGGAGTTGGTGACCTTCAGCATCTCTAGATCACCCACACTGACATTTCTCAGCTCTGCAGGGTCTGTAGCCATCTTGAGAGTGGCTGCATAGAGAGAGGCTTGCAAAGAGAATTCAGGAACAAGCCAATTCATAGAATCATTTAGGTTAGAAAAAAATCTTTGAGTCCAAAAATTAACCCACCTGTCCAAAGCCTACCACTAAACCCTGTCCCTGAGGTCCAGATCTCCATGACTGTGAAACACGTCAAGGGATGGTAATTCAACCCCTTCCCTGGGCAGCCTGTTCCAAGGCCTGAGGGCTCTGGAAAGAATTTTTTCCTAATGTCCAACCTAAACTTCCCCTGGTACAGCTTGAGGCCATTTCCTCTTGCCCTATCACTTGTTCCTTGTGAGAAGAGACCAACACCCACCTCTCTACAATCTTCTTTCAAGCAGTTGTAGACAGCAATAAGGTTTCCCTTCAGTCTCCTTTTCTTCAGACTGACCAGCCCCAGCTCCCTCAGCCACCCCTCATCATTCGATCAGAACAGGAGTTTGCAGGATACAAAAGGTGGGAACAGGCAAACTTCTGGCCCTTGCACTTGGGGTTTCCCAGTGCAGAAATGGAACTGGATGAGCAGCTGCAGGCAGAGGGGCTGTGGGAGGACATGGGCAGCTGCTACCATGTTGTCTTCCGGGGTTGAATTTGTTTCCCTGCTTGATATGGTCAGTCCATTCATCCTATGTGTGGCAGGGTAGGGCACAGGAGAGATTTCAGTGTAAGACAGCATAACTCTTCACATAAAATGCAAAAACATTGATTTATTTTAGTTCAGCAACGAAAGTGTTTCCTGGCTTGATCTCAATTTCAAACCCAGAGGGATTTCAGAACCCTTTAGTTGTGAGGTTTGTGCAGTTGGCATTGAGCTGGGTTTCAGATTCACGGCACACCAGGCACATCTGATATGTGATATGGCTTCACTGCTGTGGAGCAGGAAAGGGAAGGAGCCAAGCATTGACCTTACGTGAGCGGGCTGATGCAGGTACAGGAAGCTGTTCTCACAGGGGACGGGTAGAAGGATATTTGATTCCATGACAAGAAATTGTCTACAGAACTCGGATTTTGCACAAAATTCCCCTAACTACTGAATTGAACTGTCTTTAGGTCATGGCCCATGAGCTGTTCTCCAGCTTTAGTCTCAGATTCATTGGATAATAAGTGGTGACCAAACCCCAGGGAGACGCTGTATCCTGTTCTGGTGTGGAAGCTACTTGCCGGAGAGAACAAACTGTTAGTGAGCCACCAGGTCCCAAATGCCGAAGATACTTTGTACTGCACAAATGGGGAGTGAAGAAGACATTTTCCCACCTGAGACTTAAGAAACAGCCGAAAACTTCTGTATGGAGATACTCCAAATCTAGATAAATCAAAAACCCTCTGTTTTAAGATGGAAATACATTTTCAATTTTAGGTCAAGAAGCTGCGTGGAATTGCAGAGGAAGAGACGATGGAATTGCAGGCCACAGAGAGATGCCTTATTTTTGTTACCCAGATCTTTGTTGCCTAATACCTGCAGTAAAACCACCATGCAGCAGCTGTAGAGGGAGAAAACCTCCTTGGAGGTTGGCAGACCACAAATAGCTCCCCAGTTGAAGTGCCTGGCTTGCCGGTGGACGTGGGCAGTGCATCACATTGCCTCTCTTGGCAGAAGTAGGATGAGTGTTGGTGTTTGATGAGAATGTTTGTTCACGCAGAGTGGCAGTGTTCCAGCTGGAATTCCAGGCTGGCCAAGTCAGTAATTAGAACACTTGCACATGACTAAGGTAGCCCTTAATAAGGTGGGTTTGACTGTTAGACAGCGTGCCAATGTCTGTAACTCATTAGGACATCAAGTCCCGATGGGGCTGCTTTAGCAATAGACATCAAAGGCTGGTGTGGTGTGCTCCTGCAGCTCGTTGGTTCAGGAGGATCTCTGAGCTGGTGCAGTAACTTAAATCAGTAAATCGTTCCTTTTAGAGCTTGTATTTAAAATACAAAAAGCACTGAGGTGTCACTCCAAGTGATTCCAGGGGGATTAAACAGCAAGGCTCATTGTTTCTATTCCCTGCATTATGTTGTCTGAGAGAATTTCAACACTCTGCTCTATCCTCTCCTAAACACCACCTGCAGTCCAGACTGAGTAAAATCTGGTTCACCTTGTGCAGCACTTCCCTCTGAGAGGCAAGGCAGGTGTCGCAATGCCTTGTCTGTCTTGTTTTCTGTTGCATGGAACGCCTGCCCTGCATTCAGCTGTGTTTCCTAGCGGGTGGTTTGTGGTTCTGTGTGAGTGTTACAGACGCCCAGTCCACTAATGGCTGATGAATAAGGGGATCACGTGGTGCATCCTGCCATACAGTGCTTAAATCTATGAACACGGCCGTGTTCTGGCCGATGTTTTAAACTAATTGATGATCTTATCAACTAATGAATGTTGGCAAACAGCTGGATCTGTTCTAGACAGTCCACTTTACATGTCCAGCCTCCAGAGCTGTCTGATGATGCAGAATACAATGAAGTTTGCTATTTCAGACAGTCTTTATAAGAGACAATTGGACCAAACCTTCATTGTCTTCTAAGATGTTCTTTCCTTCTGCTTTAATTGCTTTGCAATTCTGGTGACTTTCCTTCTAATATCACTTTAGAGATACTAGTTCTTTGGAGGCTCTTTCCTTTAGAGTTTGTGATTCTTCTCCTGACTGTTCCTCTGAACTCCTCCATCCATGAGATCAGGATCCATGGATGTCTGTATAACATCCAGCTTCCCAGCTTACTGATCCAGTTTAGTTGCTTGGTGGAGCTCACCTCTTCCTAGAAAGTATTTACCCAGCCCATTCAAGCAGTGTGACAGTTATCTTTGGTGTTTGAGGAGATGCACTGGAGAGGCTATCAGGTGCAGCAGTGGGGCAGAAACAGACCATAGAATCACCCCTTCACTGATGGGATGGGCAAGAAGAGCTGAATTTTCTCCCCTTTACAAACTTGAAGAGGGGAGATTGAGGTTGGACATGAGGAACAAATTCTTTCCTGTGAGGGTGGTGAGAGGCTGGAACAGGTTGCCCAAGGAAGTTGTGGCTGCTTCATCCCTGGAAGTGCTCAAGGCCAGGTTGGCTGGGGCCCTGAGTAACATGATCTAGTGAAGGTGTAGGGACACCTGTGCGGGGGTGGTCAGAACTAGATGATCTTTAAGGTTCCTTCCAACCCTGGCCATTCTATGATTCTGAGACTTGCCACAGGCTAAGGTGATCATCTGGAGGTTGAGGAAATTTGAGAGCAACAGCCTCAAAAGTTTCAGAAGGAGGTGGTAACAGCAATAGGGCTGAACAAGGAGGAGAGAGCTTGAAAAGAAGTGCTGTGGCCATAGTAATCCTGAGAGTAATCCATAGTTATCCTGGTAGATAAATCAGGAGGGCTCACATTGCGTGTGAGGCCTTATGGTAGTTTGGGCTTTGCAGCTCTTCATTTCCCAGTTTTGGAACAGACAGATGTTTCCCGAATGAGAAGGAAAAGCAGGTGCAATGAATATGATGGAGTGAGGGAGGTAAGAGAGAAAGGATGGAGCTGTGGCCAAATTCATGTTTTCACTGCTGGTAGAACTGTTTGGGTCATTGTTGTAAAATGATGCTGCTAAGTAGGCTGCTGGTTTTGTCTGACTGCTTAAGGTTGTAGAAATACTGGTTCAAATCCGGAGGGAAAAGGACAGTTTGCAAATCAGGTCAAGAGGGAAGTGCTAAGACAAAGCTGGGCACTTCTAGAGATGGTAAGGAGAGGCCAAAGGAAGTACCGGAATGGTGCTGGTAGAAAATGATGGAGAAATCTGAGAGAGTGGTTGTGCAAAAGTTAGATGTGGGAGCAAGTTGCTGAGCTGGCAGTGAGCTGAAGTGCTTAGGTCTGCAGATACAGCGGGGATGAGGTGGGTTATAGGCCTTGAGCAAAGAAAATGTCGGAACAGTATGGTGATAATTTTGTCCTGGAGTACATCCAGAAGTGACTCGGATCCAAGAGTCAGTCCATGGAAGTCAAGAGTCTTTGGCTTGCACTGATTTGTTTCTGACTCCAGACCATCTTGGCCACTGCTAGAGCCCTCAGTTCCATGTTGTGCTTGACCTTTCTTGCTTCTCTTCTCCTCCTCTGTACGTTATACTCAACCAAATGTCAAACTCTGCTGCTCTGCTGCCTGCTAGTTGCTCTGTGGCTTTATGCAGCTCCTTGAAATAAAGCCAACCTCAAGCCTTGGGTTTGTGCAATACAGCGTTATGGGGCTCCCAGTGTTACCTTGTTTGAGTTTGCTGTAAGTAATGTTTTCATGGACCAATCAAGATGACATGAATTTATTTGTGAAGTGCTTTTGCCTGTTAGCTGCGTTGTGACCCTTGTCATGCTCCTCTCTCAGAGGAAACCACTTCTACTTTCTTCAATGTATAAATGGATTAAGGTTGTATTTTATTTGATGTAGCTAATATGTCAATAAAATCCCTACACTTATTCCCAGTTTTCCCTGGTTTCCTGTGACTCATCCCCTCAGGGATGAATGACATCAGGTTTGCTCACTCCTGCTACTCATGGCATGTTTGTGCTGAAGTCCTTATTCAGTAAATAAATGCTTTTGCAGGAAACCACTCTGGTGGGACATGTAATCTGTGTCAGGTCCATGCGCAAGTTCACGGGTGTCTCACAATCAGCTGGCTGTGTGGCTGGGGGTACAGGATGCCTGTGTGGATAATGCCGGGGCCCTGCTACCTTCTGGCCCCCAAGCATAGCTTTTTGGACATTTCTGTCCTGGCATGGAACAATCACTGCTGAATTTATTTCTCTTGGAAGTGTCTTCACCGGTTCCTATCTGCACACACGTGTGATGCAGACTCCCTTTTCTCCACCAAGGTGATACCTCAGTGCACTTCTGATGATTCTCCTTGGAGATATTTTGAACACTGCCTTATAACTGCAGATGCTGGAGGCACCTTGTCTCCTGTGGTGATGAATTGGTGTGTGAGCCACAACCTGAGCTGCCTCCAGGGGAAGCACCAACAGCTGAAGTTGCTGTTTATCTGGTTTGTTTTGCTCTTTTCATCTCCCACTGTTTGAGTGGGTGCAGTCAGCAGAGGCTGAGAAAGAACAGCCAGGGGCTTTCCCTTTGGCCCAAGGAGAAAAGTCCATTTGTTTGCACAAGATGCTGTTGGCCCCTAAACACTGCCAGCTGGAAGGTGCCAGTCAACACATCTCCTAGACTGTTGCTGACAACAGTGTGAACCGAACCATACCTCATGCAGCAAGTCTTGCTGTAAGTAAAGGGTTTGGAAGGAGGAAAAGCTTTAGAAGCCCAGATTCAATTAGAACAGCTCTGGGCCAGCAGAGAAATGGAAATCCTCAAAGCCATGTTAATGTACATGTGTCAGCTTTATCTAAATGATCCCAGTCATACAGGCTGAGAGCTAACCCGTGGGCTAAAAAAGGTTTGGGAATAGCTATTGAGTTGCTGCTCAACAATAAACAAAATGTGCCCTTCCTGTGTGGTATCTGGGTCTTTTTCCTCTTCTTCCCATCCCCATCGGACTAAATGTTCTATTTATGTTCTTCATAGATTGAAACGCTGAAGAAGAAGGTGAAAGAAAAGGAATTATTTATAATTCAGCTTTTAGAAAAAATCTCTTTCTTAGAATGTGAGGTAAGGCCTTACCTTTTAACTTTTTACTATTTTTATTCTTACTGAAACCAGTTTTGAATCAACTGGGATTCGCTGGGTGTTTACTAGAGGAATTTAGGATTTACTACAGGTAGTTGTTCTGCAATGAGGAAAGCAAACTTAGGACACCAGTCTAATGAGTAGTATAGGGTCTCAATAATCATGCTGAGTTTCTTAACTCAGCACCAAGTTGGGGGGGAATGTCAATCTGCTGGAGGGAAGGAACACGCTGCAGAGAGATCTGGACAGAGGTCAACAGGATGAGTTTTAACAGGGCCAAGGACAGGGTCCTACACTTTGGCCACAATAACCCCCTACAGCTACAAACTGGGGGATGAGTGGCTGGAGGGCAGCCTGGCAGAGAGGGATCTGGCAGTACTGGTTGACAACCAGCTGAACAGGAGCCCACAGGATGCCCAGGTGGCCTGGAAGGCCAATGGCATCCTGGCTTGTTATCAGCAACAGTGTGGTCAGCAGGACTAGGGACGTAATTCTGCCCGTGTACTGGGCACCGGTAATTACCCTGTACTGGTAAGGCCTCCCCTCCAGTACTGGAGGCAGTTCTGGGCCACTCAATTCAAGAGACTGATGGACTGGAGCAGGTCAAGAGGAGCAACGAAGCTGGGAAAGGGACTCAAGGGAAAGACTGATGAGGAGAGGCTGAGGGATCTGGTGGTGTTTAGCCTGGAAAGAGGAGACTCAGGGGACCTGCTCCCTCTCTCTAACTCCCTGAAAATAGGTTGTAGTCAGGTGGAGGTTGGGCTCTTCTCCCAGGCAATCAGTGCTAGGATGAGAAGGCAGGGCCTGAGCTGCCAAGAAAGGAAGTTTGGAAGCCCTTCCTCATGGAAAGGGTGCTCAGAGCCTGGAGAGGACTGGCCAGGGCAGTGGTGGAGTCCCCATCCCTGGAGGTGTTGAAGGACAGAGTGGCTGTGTGCCTTAGTGCCCTGGTCTGGCCACTGTGGTGATGTGAGGTCCTGGGCTGGGCTGGATGAGCTCAGAGGGCTTTTCCAGCCTCAATAATTCTGTGATTCTGTCACATAGAAATTTATAGCAGTATTATAATTAATTAAAACAGAAACTGTTTTTTTCTTATATTTTTCTTGTCTTTTTTTTCCCCAGCTGTGAGGATTCCTTTATTTTCTCCATAAGTCCTTTAACATTATTTATTGTGGGGATAAGCCAATATGCAATTTTATTTCCTTGATTAATTAGCATAAATAAAATGAACTTGTGGTGGAAATTACTGTTTTCCAGAATAAAGAATTACAAGATAAATTGGACTACTTAATGGAAAACCAACCAAAGTCCAGTATAGAAACCCAAGATACTGGTGTAGGATCTGATCTGCCATACAGGTATTTATTTTTGTGCTTGTTCATGCCCTATGGAGAGCAGCTGAGGGAACTGGGGTTATTTAGTTTAGAGAAGAGGCTGAGAGGAGACCTTATTTATTTCTACAGCTATCTAAAATGAGGTTGTAGTGAGGCTGGTGCTGGTCTCTGCTCCCTAATTACTAATGATAGGATGAGAGGAATTGGCCCAAAGTTGTGTCAGGGGAGGCTTAGATTGGATCTTAGGAAGAAGTTGTGTCCTGAGAGAGCGGTTGGGCACTAGAACAGGCTGCCCAGGGAGGTGTTGGAGTCACCATCCCTGGAGGTGTTTAAAAACCAAGTAGCTACAGCACTTGAGCCCTTGGTCTAGGGGTTAGGGAGATGTTGGGATGAGGGCTGGACTTGATGATCCTGGAGGTTCTTTCCAGCCATGATTCTGTGTCTGCCACAGTTTGACTCCAGTGTGAATTATAGAAATCTGGAGCCTATCAAATACATCAACTTGCTGAATCTTAGCATGGCAATACAAGGCACAAGGCAGCATTTTCTTGTCAGCTTTTTCTTGTCTCCTTAACAGTCCAGAAAGCAGATCTCCAGAGACCATGAGGCCGGTGAGGACGTACACTCCATTCAAGAGAGTGTTGGAATTCAGCGCCAAGAACAGCACATCTTGAGTGGTTGGGTCAATTCTAAACACAATCAAATACCTTGCGCCTTTGCAGCTTGATTAGAAGAGAACTGCAGCGTGGAGTTGATGTCTGGCTAAACTGGTCCTGAAAGCAACTTCTAGTGACTTCCTCTCTGCAGGTACTGCTGATGTTGCTGGCAGGCTAATGGAGTCAGAGCAGTTGATACCGCTTCTTTAGAAGCTCTCTAGTGCAGTGTCATTTCAAATGCCCGTAAGGGAGAAGCTGTGTAAATCTACAGGTCTGTTTCTTCAGTTGTGTCATAGTTCTGTGTGTGCAATGAAGCTCTGATTATTTTCAATACTGCTAGACACAGTATCTGCAGCTCTGCTGGCTGAGCCGATCTGAAATCTCCCCTTCTGTCCCTGTGCAGAGTGTGAGGGCTGCTCCTGCCTCTCACAGAAACCTGCTTTAGCTGAGGGTTGTGTTCACCTCGAGTGAGTTCACTCGTAACCAGCCTTCTTGCTGGGAACAAGAGGCAACTAGGCCATTCCAAACAATTCCCTCAGCACGTGCACGTGGACGTCACGTCCGCTGCTCAGATCAGTAAGCCATGGAGCAGATTACAATGGAATTTGCTTTGTGGGAGTAAGCCACTGGTTTGCCCTTCCTCAGTCAGGAGACAGAGTGACTGCTGGGAATCCCTTCCTTTGTGCTTATGTAGAAAATCCCTGATAATTGTTTTTCATTTACTTTTCCATTAGAGGAAGGAAGTTTCATTAAACAGAATTTTGCCTGCAGCAGTCCCTGAAATTCCTGCAGCAATCCTGAATTAGAATTTTGGGATTGGGTACTCCTTTGTTCTCCCCATAAGCCCTTAAAATCTTATCCCTGGCTTCAAAGTACCAGCAGGAATGGCTGTACCTGGTACTGGACTTATTTAAATATATAGATAGGGTATTTTTTTACAGATTGGTTTGATCTCCTGGTTTGAGTGAACTGAATTATTAAGATTTTCTTGTTGTCCTATTAACATGCATGAAGGGCATTTTTATCTTAATTAGAATAACTGCTCTACAAAACAACTTATGTTTGGTTATTCTTGGATTGAATGTTGGTCCCAGGAGGTACTCGCCATGTCCCAGGGCATCACAAAGGGATTGAGTTGATTACCAGTCCAATGAGAGTTCTAGAATTCAGTCTGCTCAGACTAGGTAGACTCAGAATTACTGAAAATAATAATATTGATCTTACAATTGCAGACCCCTTCCTGCACTATTTCATGAATTTCTGAATTTGTTTGAAATGTCTGTTCTGTAGCTCTGCTATTCAACTACTGGATAAAGAAGCCCATCTTCTTGGTGGCTGTTTTGACCATACTGGCATCAAAATCAAATAGGAGCTCAAATTTTTCCAGCTTTCTTGCTCCAATCACCCTGTTTGCACATTAGCTGGTTCTTCCCTCATGACCCATTCAGCTCCTCAGCGTTAAAATGGTCGTTCTTTCCAGAACAAGTCAAACAGGACCTTACAGGTTGGATTATGTGCAAAATCTAAGGAGTAACTGCAGTTGCAGCTATTAACAACAGGTGATTAATTTGATCTATTTGATCAATTTGATGCTTGAGTGGAATTTGGGAGTCTGGAGCTGTTGAACGGAATTCCCGAAAAACAGTTAGTTTGATCAATAAGTGAATTACGGCCATGAGCAGCTCATGAATGAGCCTACAGAAGATAACATAATTCTCCCCCTGTACTGGGCACTCACTTCAAGAGATTGAGGGGTTGGTACAAGTCCAGAGGAGCAATGAGGCTGGGGAAGGGGCTGGAGGGAAAGTCTGATGGGGAGAGGCTGAGGGAGCTGGGGTGTTTAGCCTGGAGGAGACTCAGGGGACCTGCTCCCTCTACAACTCCCTGAAGGGAGGTTGTAGTCAGGTGGGGGTCGGCTCTTCTCCCAGGCAGCTAGTGCCAGGATGAGAAGGCAGGGCCTGAAGCTGCCAGAGGAGGGTTAGGTTGGATGTTAGGAAGCCCTTCATCACAGAAAGGGTGATCAGAGCCTGGAATGGACTGCCCAGGCCAGTGGTGGAGTCCCCATCCCTGGAGGTGTTGAAGGACAGAGTGGCTGTGGCCCTTAGTGCTCTGGTCTGGCTGATGTGGTGAAGTTAGGTCCTGGGCTGGGCTGGGCCAGATGATCTTAGATGGCTTTTCCAGCCTCAATCATTCTAGGATTCTGTGATTCTGTGAAACTGGAAGTTGTTGAAGCCAAAAGCTGACCCAGCATGAGCTCTATGCTCGTGTCATCGTATCTCCATCTAGTGGCTCCATCAGCAAAGAGTTGGGCAGGATCTGTTTTATAGAGAAAGATACCAAAACCTATTCCTGACTGGCCAAGCTAATGTCCTTCAGTTCATTACGTAAAGCCTTTAAGGGTTTTTTTGGTGCCCAAATAGTCCCTCTATATTTCAGGAATATGTGAAAATTACTTTCATACAGAAGATCCCACCAGGAATTTTACCTCCTGAGACTTGCAGAACTCCAATGATCTGCTCATGATTTTACCAATGCCACAGCGAGGCACTGAATCCTTCCTGTAAAAGCCCTCCATATAAATTCTGTCCTGACTATTAGAAGAAATACCAATCATATTTTTTTTTTTACCTGAACCAAATAAGGATTGAAGCAGGTGCTGTATTTTGAGTATTCCAACACGCAGTGAGCCAGCCATCCATCATTTGATTGGACTCAGGCTAAGTTTTTGTTCCTGTGAAGAACAGGAGAGGAACAGCATTTACAAAACTGTGTTTTCAGAAACCTCTGCGTCTCCATAGCACTCAGCAGCATAAATGAGCAGGGAGGAGAAGAAATCTGACTCCCCTTGAGTACTGGGGGCAGTTTTGGGCCACTCACTTCAAGAAAGAGATTGAGGGGCTGGAGCTGGTCCAGAGGAGCAATGAGGCTGGGGAAGGGACTGGAGGGAAAGTCTGATGGGGAGAGGCTGAGGGAGCTGGAGGTGGTTAGCCTGGAGGAGACTCAGAGGGGATCTTCTCCCAAGTCTCTCTACAACTCCCTGAAGGGAGGTTGTAGTTAGGTGGGGGTTGGGCGAGAGGGCAGGGCCTAAAGCTATACCAAGGGAGGGTTAGGCGGGATGTTAGGAACCCCTTTCTCATGCAAAGGGTGATCAGACCCTGGAGTGGACTGCCCAAGGCAGTGGTGAAGTCCCCATCCCTGGGGACTTAAACATCCCTGTGTTTAAGGACAGAGTGGCTGTGTCCCTTAGTGCCCGGGTCTGGCTGATGTGGTGGTGTTAGGTCCTGGGCTGGGCTGGATGAGTTCAGAGGGATTTTCCAGCCTCAGTCATTCTGTGATTCTGTGTGCTGAAAGGTCTGCAAGAGGTCAGTGTCGGTGTTGCCAGTCCAGTGTAACATTAGAAACTTTTTGTCACAGAAGCCATCAAGGTGCATCTCAGCAAGTGCATTAAATGTAAGTCAATTGTGCGACTGCATTTGTACCAGAAGTGTTCCTTTGTCACTTACTCCAGATACTATGGAAAGCATTTTGAGATAGGGTTTTGCTATGTGCTGAGTATATACCGGAGTCCCGTTGTATGCTTTCAATACATCCATAGGTTGGACATGGAAAGAATAAAGATTGTGTTTAAACTTGCTATTCTGTCATGTCACTGTTCATTCAGGAAATCTCCTCAATCCTTGCAAGCTCTTGCTCTACTCAGTCCTGTTTGTTCAAAACACATACAAATGCAAGAGCAGTTCCCCCAGAGCCTTGATGTCCTCATCAGTGTTTCCTTTGGCAGGTGGGCTCCTGAGAACAGGAAGACACTCCCTTGCTAAAGACTCTCCACAAAGCCAGGAAATGGGAGTAGATAAACTCTGTTATGAAACAAAGAACTTTTGACTTGCACAGGATAAACAAGACCTGGGCAACAGAGCTCTTGCAAAAAAACCCCAGTGGCTTCAGACCCCTCAGATAATAGCTGAATGCATCTGGGATGATGCTCCCCACGCTGTGTTTTTACAGTTTATATCCCCTCACTGAAAACAGATTCATTCATCTTTCAGACTGTGCACATCAGCTAAGTCAGAAAAGTTCACACACACATGACCATCACAGCGTCACTGGTTTGCAGTGCTCAGCTGAAGGATGCAAAGGTTTTGACTTGAGCGATGCCTCCCTGTGTCTGTGTGTTCACAACTTGCTGCCAGAAGGACCCCATGACAACGTGGTGAGCTCAACCATGGGATTCTGGGAATCGTATGATGATGTTTTTCAGAGCAGCAGTAAATCCTTATTTTGGTATCTTAAGACATCTAGACGTGGACAGATGAGCTAATATGTAAGAAGTAAGTTTTCTCTATGTTAAGTCTGTAATTCTCTATGGGAAATCCATGCTTCACAGAATCATCAAATCATCACAGCTGGAAGGGATATCCATTATCATCAAGGTCAGCCCTCATCCCAACATCTCCTTAACCCCTAGACCAAGGCCTCTAGTGCTTTAGCTACTTGGTTTTTAAACACCTCCAGGGACACTGACTCTACCACCTCCCTGGGCAACCTGTTGCAGTGTCCAGCCACTCTCTGAGGAAACTTCTTCCTAAGATCCAATCTAAACCTCCCCTGATGCAGCTTGAGGCCATTTCATCTCATCCTATCATTAGTAATTAGAGATAAGAGACCAGCACCAACTTAGCTACTACCTCTTTTTAGGTAGCTGTAGAGAGCAATAAGGTCTCCTTGCAGCCTTCTCTTCTCTAGACTAAATAACCCCAGTTCCCTCAGCTGCTCCCCATAGGGCCTGTTTTTCAGACCTCTCACCAGCCTCACTGCACTTCTCTGACCCTGCTCCAGGACCTCAAACTCCTTCTTAATAAGTGCTTGCAGTTTCATTCCACTCACATGTATTTCATTCCCATTCAGCATCTGGGATTATCTGCATATGTGAGAGAGTAAACATGCTTAGGAGATACCATGAGTTCAGGCCCTTGTGTACTTGAGCCCAACCTCAAGTACTCAAACATGGAAGAAACACAAGAATCCTAACGAGGTCACAGGAGCCGCTGACACCTTCAGGTATGTGAAAAAGCTCAAAGGGACCTGGTGCACTGAAGAGAAAATAGAAAGAGGTGAACATCACCAGGGGATGTGTGGCTGCCTACGACAGCATGACAGTTGTGTTCCGTAGATAAAATTGTACGTTGACAGGCACAACCACCTATGGGATTGTTTTTAAAGTGTTTGATGTTTTGGCAGAGAAATAAGGTTAAGGGAGGGCTTAATTTAAAAAAGTAAGGAAAATAAAATTAATTATTACAAAGATTTGTTTACAAATTCTCTTTTTCTAAAAAATGAAATTAAAATGATTACTTTTCATTCCTAATACAAATTCACTTTGTATCAGTTAGTTTGGAGGGGTTTATTTTGTGTTTGTGGCTTAATTCCTCTTCTCCTGCCCCCTCAGTATTTCTACCACTATAAAAGTACCTTGGAACCTATATTCTAAATCTTTTTATCCCATTTCCTTTTTATAAAGCTGAGGAGAGGAGAAAAGGACCATGGAAATGCTGTCTTTCACAGAAAGGAAGCCAGACTCTCTTTTACCTGCTTACAAAGGTGAATACTGCTGGGTCACAACTTGCTTTGCAGTTTTTTCCATGCCTTTTGTTCTTTTTTGTTAGGATACCTGATTTTCTTCTCTGTTGTCATTTGAATAAAGTAAATTTGTGGATGATACTGAGTTGGAGGGAGTGTCGATCTGCTGGAGGGAAGGAACACGCTGCAGAGAGATCTGGACAGGCTGGGTCAATGGGCAGAGGCCGACAGGATGAGGTTTAACAGGGCCAAGGGCAGGGTCCTACACTTTGGCCACAATAACCCCCTACAGCTACAAACTGGGGGATGAGTGGCTGGAGAGCAGCCTAGCAGAGAGGGACCTGGCAGTACTGGTTGGCAACCAGCTGAACAGGAGCCCACAGGATGCCCAAGTGGCCTGGAAGGCCAATGGCATCCTGGCTTCTTATCAGCAATATTGTGGCCAGCAGGACTAGGGACGTAATTCTGCCCCTGTACTGGGCACTAGGGAGGCCTTCCGTCGAGTACTGGGAGCAGTTCTGGGCCACTCACCTCAAGAAAGAGATTTAGGGGCCGGAGCAGGTCCAGAGGAGCAACAAGGCTGGGGAAGGGACTAGAGGGAAAGTCTGATGAGGAGAGGCTGAGGGAGCTGGGGATGTTTAGCCTGGAGGAGACTCAAGGGGGATCTTCTCCTGCTGTATAACTCTCTGAAAATAGGTTGTAGTCAGGTAGGGGCAACCAGTGCCAGGATGAGACGGCAGGGCTTGAAGCTGCCAGGGGAGGGTTAGGTTGGAAGTTAGGAAGCCCTTCCTCATGGAAAGGGTGATCAGAGCCTGGAGTGGACTGCCCAGGGCAGTGGAAGAGTCTCAGTCCTTGGAGGTGTTGAAGGACAGAGTGGCTGTGGCCCTTAGTGCCCTGGTCTGGCTGCTGTGGTGATGTTAAGTCCTGGGCTGGATGATCTTAGAGGGCTTTTCCAGCCTCAATCATATTGTGATTCTGTGAATGATTGTATTTTATTGTAGTAAATATAGTAAACTGCATAGTAATTCCAGCTGCACTGTTGCAGAATAACTTGTAGTAACATTTTTAAAAATGCCAGTGACTGAAAACTCACCGAAACCTCCATCAACCAGTATTGCTGGAGATGATGTCCTAATTGAGAGACACATGAAAGTCCATTATGGAAGAGATAAAGAAAAACACAGTTTTATGATCAAAATTATGAAGAAAGTGACCCTAAGTAAAGCCTCTAATCAACCACAGCATATCGCACATGACACATCCAGGTGGGACCAAATGGTTGGCCCAGCAGTTTCTTCTCGTTGGTTAGATGTGGGTAATCTCCTGGTGAGAAAAACTGACCATGAGAGAGATCCATATGGGATTTTCTATGGGAGATGCTGCAGGTTATGCGTAACACAACCAGTTGCTTCACTTGGCTTTTCTCATCCTGGCCATGGTGGTTTTTTCCATGGGTAGCTGCCTCCTTGATTAATTTCATTTCCCCTGGCCCTCAGCCTCTCCATTCACTGTCCAGCTGAGCAAACAAGGGCTAGAGCAGCCATTTAAAAATGCTTCCTCCTCCAGTCCCTCCGGGCTAGACCCTCCCTTCATCCTGTTCATAAAACCACTCTCTGAAAACAGTCTCTGAGAAATGCAGCAATTCGCTATTGCTCGGATCAAGAGGCTTCCATTTGGATCAGCTTAAAAATGCCAATGTTTGCCACCTGGGAGCTGCCATGCATCCAATAACCTTGCTGCCGCCTTTTGCCTAGTCTTAAAGGGCAGGGCTCTGTGGTGTCATTGTTGAGCTGTGGCACTGCCTGAATGTGATGGGAACAGAAGCAAAGTATCTTGACTCTAGTTTAGCTTCAACACCTCGTTTTAAAGCAGGACTTCCACAGAATCCCAGCCTGCTGGGGTTGGAAAGGACCTCAGAAGACCATCTAATCCAACCCCTCTGCCAGAGCAGGATCCCCTACAGCAGATCCTACAGGAACAGTCCAAGTGGGTCTGGACTATCTCCAGAGTGAAGATTCCACAACCTCTCTGGGCAGCCTGGAACAGAGCTCTGGTACCCTCACCCTGCCAAAGTTGTTCCTTGTATAGTAATAGAGTCATAGAATGTGTTGGGTTGGAAGGGACCTCCAAAAGGCATCTTGTGATGCAGCCCAGGATGGGGTTGGCCTTCTGGCCTGCAGCTGCACACCAGAGGCCCATGGCCAGCTTTTCACCCACAGGTACCCCAGGACTTTTTCCACAGAGCTGCTCTCCAGCAGGTCCTGCCCCAGCCCAGGGGAAGGACCCTGCAGCTGGCTTTGTTGAAGTTCCCCTGGGGCTATTTCTGCAGCTTGTCCAGGTCCCTCTGCATGGTCTCCCGTCTCTCTGAGCTATCGGCTGCTCCACCCAGCTTGGTGTTCTCTGCAAATTGCTGAGGATGCCCTCAGTCGGTATCACTGCAGTGTCCAAACTGAACCCGGGTGTCCCAGACTACGGCCAGTGCCCCCTGCCCTGTCACTAGGCACCACTGACAAGAGCCTGATCCCACCCTCCTGACACCCCTTTTAGACATCGATGAGCATTTAGCACGAATGACAGAAAACCGACCGGTACGAGGCCCTTGGGCTGCGGGAGGGGTGCGGGCGGCCCTCCCGCCTCCTCCCCTCTCTGCTCCCGCGGCAGAACAGGCCGGGGAGCGGGGGGTGGAGCAGCCGCCTCGACCTTCGCGCTCCGCCCAGGCCCGGCCCCCGCGAGGTGCCGTCGCTTCCGGTAAGATGGCGGCCCCCGCGCTGGGCGGCGGAGGTGGTGCGGGGAGCCATGGCGGGGACTTGCGGGGTCGGAGCCTCCTCGAGCTGCGGGAGATGCTCAGGCGGCAGCAGCGACTGCTCTCGGACCGGTGAGGGGGGCCGTCCGCGGGCGCCCGGGAGTGGCGAAGAATAACCTCTTTCCCCGGCCCGTCCTGCCCTGGGCACTGGGGAGGCCCCTCCGCGAGTTCTGGCTGCGCTCCTGGGCCCCTTCGCTGTCAGAGGGACACGGAGGGGCTGGAACGGGGCCAGAGAAGGGCAGCGGAGCTGGGCAAGGGGCTGGAGCATCAGTGCTGTGAGGAGTGAGTGAGGGAATTGGAGAAGGGGGTTAACTGGAGAGAACGAGGCTCAGGAAAGACCTTCTCATTATCAACAACTGCCTGAATCTCAGGAGGTTGCAGTGAGTAGGGTCTCAGACTCTGGTCCCTGGTGCCAAGCTATAGGAGCAGAGGAAATGGCTGTAGGCTGCCCCAGGGGGAGGGTTAGGCTGAGTGTGAGGAAGAATTTCTTCCCCAAAAGGGTTATCAGCTCCTGGCCCAGGCTGTCCAGGGCAGTGGGGGAGTCTCCATGTGTGGAGGGACTGGAATGACCTGGTGCTGAGGGGGCCATTTTGATGGTGACCTGGAAATGCTGAGTCTGGCTGGACCTGGTCTTAAAGGTCTCTTCCAACTACAGAGATTCTGAAGTTCTGAGATCCGCCACCATGGGGCACTTGGTGTTGCCTCTCAGACCTGTCCCCACCTGGTCCCTCTGCAGCAGCTCTGTCAGGCTGCCAGACCTGACACATGAACTGTTGTGATAAATTTGTTCCATATCGCTGGTTAGAATAGGACTGCTTATATTCTGTGAAGTAACTAATGCTTATTTGGTTTAGGAAATTCATTGCTCGGCTTCCGGACAAGGGTAAGAAGATTTCAGATTTTGCTGAGAAGCTGACACTTGCCATTTCACAAGAGGAAGAATTAGCGAGGACAGCTGAACTGTTGTCTGCTGTCAGGTTGGAGTTTCAGGTGAAACAAGAGAAGATTAATACGAGCAAACAGCAAATTGTCATCTGTAAAGATGCACCAAACCAGAAAGTGTCCTCAGCCTTTAATGAAAACTCTAATCTTAAAGAAGTTTCTGAGATTTCTTCCCAGAGGCAAGAGGTGCAATGTAGTGAGCAAGGTGCCACACACAGAGCTCTGGAAAATCAAAAGACTTGCAGAAAAAGTGATAAAGTAACGACTGTCACCAAAGATTGGGAACTTCGTTGTGAGGTTGTCCCAGAGTCAGCCAAGAATGGTCACCTGAAAAGTGATCCGAAGGTGTCGCAGAGCAGTACTGAGGGTGATGCGAAAAATGCAAGTGCTCAGGACAGCAGTAAGGATGCGCTGGTTGATGCGTTTCAGAAAGTTACCATTGTGGATGGGGATGACAGTGAGAAACTGCTACAAGAAGAGCAGAATGGAGCTAAAGCTAGGGGCAGTGTCTTTGGAAAACTGCACACCAAGACACCACATTATATTGAAGTTCTGGAGGCTAGAGCCAAGAACCCCATCATAAAGAAAAGCAAGTTTAAACCAAACATGTAAGTACTGCAGAACAGAAACTCCAAGGGCATGAGATAACAAGCCTGTGTAGAAGATGATACAGGGTAGGGATGGTGGGTTTGTTTTGAAAATAATATTTGCTGCAAATTCGGATCACAACTTTGGTGTTTTGGTCTCTTCCAGGTTACCAGGAGAGCAGACTGGATCATCGTGTGGCTCCTCGTCCAGTCAATCCCCTGGGGTATTTGGCTCTCCACTCACGGTTGAGGAAAGGCGACTTAGGGATAAGAAACATCTGAATGACGTCACTGCTGCTCGGCTGCCACCACTGCACCATTCCCCCACTAAGCTGCTGTCCATAGAGGAGTCCATAGCAATTCAGATTCAGCAAAAAGAAGTTTATGAGGTACGAGTTTACCCTTTGGGTGGAAAGGTGTCACCATCAGAGTCCCCCTGTATGGAGGGATTGGAGTGACCTGGTGTGGATCTGGTGCTGAGGGTCCTGGTTTCTGGTGATCTAGCAGTGCTGGCTGCTTAGTGTGGACCTGGTGCTGAGGGACCTGTTTTCTGGTGGCCTGGCAGTGCCGGCTGCAGAGTTGGACTTGATGATTTTAAAGGTCTCTTCCAGACATAGCGATTCTGTGATAGATGATTTGGGTCACTAAGAAAAAAGAATGTTTGAGGGGATCTTTTAATCCTGATGAATTTGAGGATGAACTGAGATGGGTGGACTTTGAGGAAAGGCACTCTCTTATATTTGATAGAATGATGCAATGATAAAATCACAGAATCATTTAGGTTGTAAAAGACCTTCAACTTCATCCGGTTTAACCATGACCCCAACTGTCTCCAGCCTGTCCCTGTGCTCCAGATCTCCCCATCTGTGAAACACATCCAAGGATAGTGTTTCAGCCCCCTCCCTGGGCAGCCTGTTGTAAGGCCTCAGGGCCCTTTCCATGAAGAAGTTTTTCATCGTGGCCAACCTAAACCTCCTCTGCTGCACCATGAGGCCATTTCCTCTTGTCCTATTGCTGATTACTTGTGAATAGAGACCAGCCTCTACCTCTCTACACCCTCCTGTCAGGCAGCTGTAGAGAGAAGTAAGGGTTCCACATGGAGTGAAGTGTTTTTCTAGAGCTTGCTGGATGATGAGCAGTGCTGCTGCGCTGTGGTTCTTGTGCACAGCTGCTCTCTTCTGTGGACTGATACTAGTGAATTGCAGGTGAGGGCTGTCACTTGGGGAATTTCAACTGTTAATGTCTTCAAATATTAATAGTTATCTGTGAGTGTGAAAAGGAACCTGACCTTTCTTTGCTGGTTTTTAAAACTTTTAATTAATCATAGAATGGCCAGGGTTGGAAGGGACCTTAAAGATCATCTAGTTCCAACCCCCGTGCACAGGCAGGGACAACTTCACTAGGTCAGGTTACTCAGGGCGCCATCCAGCCTGGCCTTCAACACTTCCAGGGATGGGGCAGCTACAACTTCCTTGGGCAACCTGTTCCAGCATCTCAGCACCCTCACAGGAAAGAATTTGTTCCTCATGTCCAACCTCAATCTTCCCTCTTCAAGTCTGGAACCCTTTCCTCTTGCTACCACCCGTGTCAAAAGCCCTACCCCAGCTTTCTTGTAGCCCCCTTCAGAGATTGGAAAGCTGCTAGAAGGTCACCTGGGAGCATCCTCTTCTCTAGGCTGAACAGGCTGTTCTCATAAGGGAGGTGCTGCAGCCCTCAATCATTTGAGTTGCTCTCCTCTGGATCTGTTTCAGGAGCTCTATGTCCTTACGTTCAGGACTGCAGAACTGGTTAAACCCCCATCTCCATTACTGATACTATGGTGTATTAGTTGCTTCCTGACCAGGATAAAAATGACAAAGACATTTTCTAATGGATGTCCTGTTTGTTTTTCTTTGTGTTCTGTAGGAAATGCAGGCCAAACTTGCAGCACAGAAGCTGGCAGAGAGACTGAATATAAAAATGCTGAGGTTTGAACCAGAGGGGGAGGCCTTGATGCAATACAGAGAAGTGAGAGATGAGGATTATTTTTCGTCAGAGGACTGAATTCAAGAAGAGGTGTCCAAGGATGAGCTGACTAACTGATTTTTATTCTCAGAGCTGGATGTCGAGAATGCTTGATCCAGTCAGGTTTTTGTCCTAAACTCTGTTAACATTACAGCTACAGGTAGGGTTCAGTATAAACCTCAGCAGTATCAGTGTGATTAACTGGTAACCATAGTGTTACCTGGGGACTGCTGTTTGAGCACTTGGGGTAATGAATACTCCTGCAATGCCCTGTAGTTTTTACCTACAGCAATGTGAGCTCTTTTACACCCTTTTGCAGGCTGTGAGGAGTCATCTTGATGACGTTCTGCTGCGCAGAAACATGATTGCAAAGGGCATCTGTCACGGTGTCCGTAGAGGTGCTTGGGTGCTGCCCATGCGTGAAGGCTCTTGTAGAAATGTGAGATACTTCTTTTTATCTATTTATCTCGCTTTTACCATAGGGTGAGAGAATGCAGACAGAGTAAATATGTGACAGGCTGAACGTTAGCTCTGCATCACATGAGAATTGTGTCTGTGCCTGCACCATAAACCAACATTTTCTGCCCTTGTGTTGTAAATAGGTAAGAAATTCAAGTCACTTTGTCACTCAGATTCTGGTGGGGCTCTAAGGTACTCTGCTGTTTTGGTTATTACTGCAAAGCACATCCAAGAGATCAAGTTAATCTGAAGACTTTCATGTTTTTGTTCAAGATTTCAGTATTTTTTCAATATTTTTATACACTGCTGTTGTTCTCAGGAAGGTTATTTTACCAGAGTAAATGAAGAGATCTACCTTCTGGTCTCGGAGAAAACGTTCTGTGTGTTTTGAAGTTCTGCCTGTTCTTAGAAAGTAAAACTTTTCTTCCTTACCGTAACATTTTCTGCCTTTTAATATCAGTTTTGAAAGGTAAGCAACACACCTGACTGGTATTTAATGATATTCTAGTTGCCTGCTCTTCCTATTGCTCCTGTCCCTAAAGTGAACTCATACTGTGCATCCCTGCACCAGCCCTTCCCTTTTATAGGACACAGTGCTGCCTGTGTCTGTGTTTAACTTGCACTACATGTCATGAATCCTCCTGCCTTTGTTACTGTCTCTTGCCTTCTCTGTCTCCATCTAAACCAGACAGGCACCTGGGCAGCTCTTCCTTATCTCAGCATTTGAAAATCTCATATGCTTCTGCCTCCTACTTGAGGTTTCCCTTCTTATTTTGGCTTCAGACTACGCTGAAACTGGTGTTGGCCACGTGCAGGCTTTACACTGTCTCGTTTACCTCATTTTCTTTGTTTTGGTCACTGCTGGGTTTTGGCACATTTTCAATCATCACATCCCTCCCTCAGTACCTGTGTTGGTGACCCATCTGATTTGCAGCTGTGTTTCTTCTGCCTTCAACGTATGGCTTGGGCTCCGCAGGCCACTGGATCTCTCGGATCACTATTTGTTATGGGGTGAGGCTGAGCCAGCCATGAGGCAAATGACAGACACTCAGTGTTAGCCTCTCTGCCTTCACAAAAGGGAAGGACACAGGGAATAAGAGGGAGAGACTGATGAACTGGAAAACTGAAACTGTTTTAATGAAAATGTAACGGTGAAGTGAAATGTATATAGGGCAGTATCAAACCCTGGCAATTCCATCTCTGTCACCACTGATGCAGATACTGGGGAAATCCCAGACCGAGCTTGGTCTGGAGCTGGATTCCAGCAATGGATTGAAGGCATAAGAGGCAGAGTCACAGGATTATTTGGGCTGGAAAAGCCCTCTGAGCTCATCCAGCCCAGTCTAGGGCCTAACATCGCCACAGCAGCCAGACCAGGGCACTGAGGGCCACAGCCGCTCTGTTCTTCAACACCTCCAGGGATGGGGACTCCTCCACTGCCCTGGGCAGTCCATTCCAGGGTCTGATCCCACTTTATGTGAGGAAGAGCCTCCTAACTTCCAACCTAAACCTCCCCTGGCAGCTTCAGGCCCTGCCCTCTCGTCCTGTTGCTAGTTGCCTGGGAGAACAGCCTGACTCCCACCTGACTACATCTTCCCCTCAGGGAGTTGTAATAGAGGGAGAAGGTCCCCACTGAGTCTCCCCCAGGCTAAACACCCCCAGCTCCCTCAGCTTCTCCTCATCACACTTTCCCTCCAGTCCCTTCCTCAGCCTCATTGCTCCTCTGGACCAGCTCCAGCCCCTCAATCTTTGGAAGTGAGTGGCCCAGCACTGCCCCCAGTACTTGAGGGGAGGCCTCCCTAGTGCCCATTACAGGGCAGAATGACATTCCTAGTCCTGCTGGCCACGCTGTTGCTGATTCAAGCCAGGATGCTGTGGCCTTCTGGGCCACTTGGGCACCCTGCTGGCTCCTGTTCAGCTGGTTGTCAACCAGTGCTGCCACGTCCTCAAGCACCAAAAAAGAGTGCCTGACACTTGCGTTTGCTCAGCTCTGTACCCAGTATGGTGTATAGGGGACGGAATACCCTATTGATCAGTGTGGGGTCACTTGTCTGCTTCTCCTTGCAGGTGCTGCCTCTCACAGCACCTCAGCTTGGCCTAAGACTTACCAGTGACCTTGGTTTTGCAGGAGCCAGTCAAAGCAAGAACCTTTCTGCATTCCAACCCCTGGTAGTAACTGAACCCCAAACATTGTCCCTGGTAGAAGCAGCCTTTGGCTGCACAGACATGCTGTTACGTGCACAGTGCAGGTAGGGATTGAGCTTGAAGAGTAGAATCTCAACAGAATTAGCACTCTTCTGAATCAAACCAGGACACCATTGTTCATGCTCCCACCTCCTTGCTGAACTGCATCTTGTCATCAGTCTGCAGGAGACTGAAGTGCAGCTCAGTGTGGTGGCTGCTGCTCCCTCTATCACACTGGAATGACACTCTTGGCACTTTTAAGGCTTCTTCTTATCTCCAAACTTGGGGAAGCAGTTTTCTTGGTCTGGATTTTGGTAGTGTTGAGTATGTTGGAGCTTTGCCAGAATGGATACCCCGAATGAGCAAACTTCACCTTTAATGAGAGAAAAAATGATATAAAAGTTACTAGTATTGGGCGAGGGGCCTTTTATCCCAGGTGAGGGGCTTTTTATCCCAGGTGAGGTGTCTGTCAGGGGAAGCACACTATTAGTTGAACAAGTAGTAACCATTCAGGCCAGAGCTGGAGGAGTTCCCCATGGAAGACAGAGCTGTGCATGCAGCTCAAAGGATGAATACCAGGCTTTTTTATTTTAAATACTCTTTTAAAATTGTAATTCTTTTAATGTTAACTTATATCTAAAGGGTTTATATTGCTACAAAACTTGGAAGTGTGGATGGAAATCTTTGGCCTTTGGTGCTGAGCAGAGGTGTGTACTTTGGATTAAGGTTCTTGTGGGTGCTAAGGAAGCAAAGACATATGAAAAACATCCTGTGATGAGGACAATGCAGAGGTCTGTGAAAGGGTACAGAGTAAGGGGATGGACTGTGGAAAGGTTTAGTCACATTGACTGAAGTTTCTGAGTGAGTGTGTTGTCACTCTGGTGTGTTTTGCTGTTCCCCAGATCCAGAACACTTCAAAATGTGCCCCGAGAGATGAGGGGCTGACTCTCTCCATTTGGGAGTGGGCTGTTAACCCAGTAGAAAATAAAGACTTGGTAATATGTTTCTAGAGTTCCTTGTGTTAACAGTTTTTGCCTTGACCATGTGAAGTTTGCAGTCCTAGCTTTGGGGAAAGTAGAACCTTTTGCTTCAAAAGGGGAGAACACTGGAGATAGAGTTATTAGGGAAATAACATTTAAAAGAAGAAAAAAACCCTAAATCACAGAATCATAGACCGGCCTGGCTTGGAAGTGACCTCCAAAGACCATCCAGTCTAACACCTCTGCAGTGAGTAGGGACAGCCTCAACTAGATCAGGGTGCCCACAGCCTTGTCCAGCCTCCCCTTGAAGATCTCCAGGGATGGGGCCTCAACTCCCTTCTTGGGCAACCTGTTCCAGTGTTCAACCCCCCTCCTGCTAAAGAACTTCTTCCTAACAGCCCATTTCAGTCTGCCCTTCTCTACTGTGAAACCACTGCTCCTTGTCCTATCACTTGAGGCTTTCATAATGCTGCTGTACTTCTGTTTGTAGGAATGCTAACAAAGAGCAGAATAGTCACGTAAGCTTTTCCTGGTACTGGGAGTGGGTGGATCTGACTGTGGGTTTCTGCCTGTAATGTTCAGACAGTTCCATACCACAGACACACCACAAGCTGGCAGCCTTTAGCAGTCTAGTGGAGGAGATAGGACCTGGCTGGCCTGGGCTGCTCCGTGCAGCCCCAAGGCAGAGCCATTCTCTAGATCTGGAAGGCTGACTATCATGTCAGCTGTGTTCTGTGCTGGGGACCCCATTCAGAACATTTTGGGTCTCATTTTAGTAGCATCTGGCTCATCATCTGCTTCTAGCAAGTTAGTGCCTGGAAGGAGTAGCCTTGGGCTGGGAGAGGTGCAATGAAGTTTTGGTTTTTTGTATTTTAGGAAGCAATTCCTCCCTTTGAGGGTGCTGAGGCCCTGGAACAGGCTGCCCAAGGAGGTTGTTGCATCTCCATCCCTAGAAGTGTTCAAGGCCAGGTTGGATGGGTCTCTGGATACCCTGCTCTGGTGAGAAGTTTTGCTGCCCATGGCAGGGGGGGCAGGGGATTGGCACTGGGAGAACTCCAAGTTCCCTTCCAACCCAAACCAGTCTGATTCTATGATAAAAGGGGACAGGGAATGGGTGTCCTTTGTTGGAAGAAGCCTTTGCCCTGTCTTGTAGACTCTGCCGTAGGCAAAGGCAGTGGTTCTCTGCTTGGCCGTCCTTCCGTCTTTGCCAGAGCCCCTTCTACCGAATGTCTGGGAAGGGCACGTTTCTCAGGGAGTGGGTGTTGCCTGCTGTGGTTTTATTCCAGGGAGGTGCTGACTGAACTGCACTGTTTGTGGTTCATGTCTTGTTGCAAGTGCCCCCACTCTTGGGTCAGTACATGTGAGGCTCACTGCTGAGATGGCCTGCTTGACCGGTGCTTGTTTTTAGGCTGTGAGCTCTGTGTTGTGGGAGAAGAAGGGAAGCAGGGAGAACAGCTGTGTGACAACATATATTTTTCTGTGGTGGATTTTTTTTTTTTGCATTTCTCAGTGTTTGTGTTTTAGTCTCATACTTCTGGAGTGCTGTGTTGCTGCCGACATCGTGGCAGGCAGGTGGCTGCGGACTGTAGCCCAAACACTTTACTCTCGCATTGACCTTGTGTGAGATGTGAGGTCTTAACTCCAGCCAATTCCTTTGTCATAGCTGTGATGATTATTCATAGATTCATAGAATATCAGGTTGGAAGGGACCTTAAGAATCATCTAGTCCAACCTAGTCACTTGTGAGGAGGTGATACAAAGGAGCCCAGTGGGATGTGTAGGAAGAAAATGGGTTTTTCAACTTGCTGGAATTTTTGAACTAAGTATTTAAATGTTAATTGTCCAAATATGAGTGACTGTGACCTCCAGGTGGGTTTGGGTCTTTTGAAAAGATGTCTTTTCAGTTATCACATGATGCTGATAACATATGAACTCCATCCAGTCCAACACCCCTGCAGTGAGCAGGGACAGCCTCAACTAGATCAGGGTGCTCACAGCCTTGTCCAGCCTCCCCTTGAAGATCTCCAGGGATGGGGCCTCAACTCCCTCCCTGGGCAACCTGTTCCAGTGTTCAACCCGCCTCCTGCTAAAGAACTTCTTCCTAACAGCCCATGTCAGTCTGCCCTTCTCTGCTGTGAAACCATTGCGCCTCATTCTATCACTTCAGGCCTTTGTAAAGAGCCCCTCTGCATTCTTTTTGTAGCCCCCTTCAGGCACTGGAAGATCACTATCAGCACCCCCTGAGGCCCCCTCAGACTCTTCTCTTCCCCAGGTTGAACAATTCCAGCTCCCTCAGTCTGTCCTCATAGTGGAGATGCTCCAGCCCTCCGATCATTTTGGTGGCCTCCTCTAAACCTGCTCCATCAGGTCCCTGTCCTTTCTGTCCTAAGGGCTGCAGAGCTGAGTGAAGGACTCCAGGGGAGGTCTCAGCAGGGCAGAGCAGAGGGGTGGAATCCCCTCTCTCAATCTGCTGGCCACACTTCTTACGATGCAGCTCAGGATGGGGTTGGCCTTCTGAGCTGCAAGTGCTCACTGTCTGTTCATGGCCAGCTTCTCGTCCACCAGCTTCCCCCCGGTCCTTTTTTCCTCAGGGCTGCTTTCTGTCACCTCCTCCCAAGCTACCAGGGCTTTGTCCAGTAGGTGGATCTGTCTCCCAAGCCTGACAGCGGAGGGAGAGGACTAAATGACATAATCAAATATATTTACATTCCCAAGTAATTGAGACTATTATCCCTGGAGACTGCAAGGTGTTGATCTTGTGCGGATCTATTACAACTAAAATGGGTAAGTTCCTCATTGAGAGGAACTTGGTGTTGAAACCTGGGTCCTTACAGCAAAACACAAATGGCATTGGCATAGGTTTTCTCCAGCCACCTTCTTTCTTCTTCCATTTATAGTGTATTAACGTTGATTTTCTTCTGTATCCCTACACATCTCTACTTGGCAAATCTTCCAGGATTTGCCTACAGACTGAATGAACCAGCTGATTTTGGACAACAGGTGCATGCATGTTTGAATGTGTGTGCATATATATATATATTTATGTCTTTTTAATACCTATACAAGAGCTGTGTTAGCCAGCTATTTGCATGTGACTGCAGGAAACCTTCAGAGACTGTGGTAAGTGCTTTGTGTTTAAGCCACTGTTACGAGTGGCGTGTGTTGTCTCCTGGCTACTATAAAAGTCTCAGTGTAATTGTGGTTTCCAGAGTTATGGATCCATTCATTCCATTTGTCATTATGTGTGAAATTACTTTGTCATTGGTTTTTCCTCCACTTTTTTTTTTTTGAAAGAGGAAAGAGCAAATCCAACAGAGCTTCCCAAGATCTTTATGACACATGATAAGATTTTCTTTGCTGCAAGCCAAGTTGTTTCATGTTAGTTCATAGTTTCTGTTCCCAGTCTCACGTGTATTTCACTGAGCTGCTCTGCACTGGCATTGCCCTGGTTGTAGCTCTGCTGATCATAAATATTATCCTAGCACAGACTTTGGGCATCGTCCTGTGTCATGGTTGTAGACCCGTTTTTTGCCTGCTTGGCAGATTTTTGTGGCTGTAAGCCAGGAATTTTAATGAAAGAAAACATCAAAGATGCAAAAGAAATGAGAATATTAGTCAAGGAAGATACACAGTGATGCTCTCTGATAACCCCTGGTAATTGACATTGGAACTATGTGGGAGCAACTTAAATAAACATCTGGACACTGAGTTTAGACATTTCCAGTGACAAAACCCAGACAGATCTTCTGGACTTGCAATAATAAATATTTCAGCGCAGTCCACATGAATCAACTTAGAATCCTGTTTTCAATTATTCTAGTTTTATAAAGATATCATGGTTAATTATTCAGGGGTAGAATTTCTTTTGAAGATAAAGGAATTTGATGTTTGCTTCATTCACATAAAGCTCCATTTTTTTATTTTTTTTTTTTAATTTATCTCAAATTTACTTCTGTTTGTACAAAAACAATAGTGTGTGCTTGCCAAGAGCCATTAAAGCCAAGAGCAACTGAACTTCTCCCGGCATGGAAGGGCCTCTTCTGAAAATCTTGGCAGTTGCACCGTAATTCATTCCATCTATGGTAACCACTTAAATCCTGCTGAAAAGAAAATTGTAAATAAGGATTTAAAAAAAAGAAATTCTTAATATCTGTAAAGATTCTTTCCTTTTTTTTTTTAACTTTTGGTAGAAGATCCCTCACAGTGGAGAGACAACTGTACACACCAGTGTATTTAGAAGAGCCAGCAGTGAAGCTGTAAGTCTGTGACTGGAGTTTCCTTCTATCCGGATATGGTCCTGGTACTCGCTGTGGTGAGGGAACGGCTGCTAAAAGCACACTCTGGGTTTGTGCAGCTGTCCCGTTCCTTAGAAAAGCCTCTAGCCTGGGCTGCAATTGCAAAATCACTTGTTTTGGAAGGAACAGGCTGTGTTTCTGGTCTTAAAGAGTTATTTCCACATTGTATTAAAGTGACTGCATTCACTTATGATTTAACTATTATTCTGAGACAATTGAGGTCTTTGCTGCTGGGGGCCCTGGGTAAGCTGAAGGATTCAGCTGGAGAGCACTCAGCATTTAGTAATCTTCGTGTTCCTACAGTTCCTACCTGAGCTGATGCAGCAGGAGCATTGGTGTGAACTGGCTGCTGGTGTGGTTGAGCCACTAGTTGAGTTATGCTATACCAATAGGTTCAGAAGCTGTTTTAGGGAACTGCTGTGTTATCCTGATCTTTGGGTCATCATGCCTTTCAGAAGTGAAAGAGACAGATTCATATTTGAGCACAATTCAGAAAGTCCTGTCAATGATGGCTGTCCAGATTGTCATGGCTTCAGGCAGGCTTGGGTTCAGATGGTTAGGAGGGACCTCAGGAGCTCTCTTAGCCAACCTCCTGCCCAAAGCAGGGTCAGCTCTGAGGTCAGATAAGATTGCTCAGGGCTTTAATTCAGTCTGATTTTGAAAAACCTCTAAGGGTAGAAGCTCTACAAGCTCTTGGGTCAACCTGTTCCTATGTGTGACTGTCCCCTCCTGGGTAGGGGGCAGGTTTTTCCTAATCCTAGTAAACCTCTCTTGCTTCAATTTAAGCCTGGCTCTCTCTTTTGGTGACTTTCTCTTAGGCACAGGGGGGCTGCTGTTCAGTGCCCCTGAAGTTCTTTGGGCTGACCAGCTTGCTCCTCACCAGGAGCCTCAGGGCTGCTCCCCAGCTTGTGACTCCTGGGCAAATCCTAGGCCAGCAGATGAGGAAGCTGCAGAGTGACGACCAGTGTATTGTGGTGTTTGGTCCTGGTGCAACTTTGCCAGATCAATAAAAGATGCTTTCTGCTTTCATGCTTTGAAAGAAACAACCCCAGAAAGTCCCCTAGCATGGTTAACCTGCTCTCAGCCTATGTGAAATGTAAACGTTATTTAAAAAAGGCAATTTGTGCATTGTAACCCTTGCTACAGGCTGTAAAAATGATGGATAAGAAGCTATAAATCAGCCCAGGAGTCTGATAATCTAATAAGAGCATCGCTTTGGCTGTTTCACCTCTTGCTCGTTGATCTATGGCTTGGTAATTAATTTCCCCTAGTTTTAACCCTGCATTTATTAGAACAGCTAATTCCTTATTGCTCAAACTGCACTGGAAATTTGTAGTGGCGTAGTTCAGGCAGTGCCATCTATTAATTGTTACAGGAACATGGAGGAAGACAAATTATTGGCTTAGCAGCTATTCCAACATTGGCTGCTTTTCCCTGAGAATGGAAAGTACTTATAGAAAACAGTGATTAACTTCAAATTAACTGTAGCAGATGTAAATGATCTGTGTAAATTTTTTATGTAAATAGCTCTTTGTTTACAAAAAACCCCCAACAGACTCCCCGCTCCGGCCCCAACCAAAGCCACCCTAACCCAGCAAAGAGCATCTGTTGTTCTCAGGATATCAGAACCCTCCTACAAAACTGAGTGCAGGTCAGGCGCTCAGAGAAAGCTCTGTTCCCTGTCTCACAAGTAGTTGCTCAGTGTTATCAGTTGTGCTTGGCTTTTAGCACAGAGGGAATCAATAAAGCCCCAGTTCAGATTTCACCCTCTTATGAGGTCTCACAGACTTCTGCCACAGCCACGGGGCTCTGCCTCTCATTTTGTGCCTGAGAGGTGCTTTTACAGGTAGGGTCTCTGGGACATTGTCACTGGAACTGCACATTGCCTGTCTTTTACAAACAGGAAGGCGAGAGAGAAAGTTTCATGGGTCTGGAGGGAGCAGCAGTTGATGCTTCAGCCCATGTCATGTCTGTCTAACGTATGTCTATGGTCCCTAGTTCTCTGCCACAGTGAGTGCCTCATTCACACAGCCTGATGTGCTCTCCTTTGGGGGTTGGTGTGTCAGAAAGGATGGCATGGAGATATCTGGGGACTCCAAGAACTAGGCATTCATCCTGGTCTCCATGTCCCCTTTTCCAGTCATATGCTAAAAAGGGGATTGTGTCACTCATCCTTAACCCTATACTTATTATTCATCTGCCACACTGATGTTGAAGTAAATGGTTTTACTGGTGGGAGTAGATGAGATATGAGAGTCAGGTTATGCTATTGTGGAGCTTTACATGAAATCCCAACTTTGCTGCCTGGATGCTGCAGTGAGGTGATGTCTGTAGCAGTAACACAAGATGATGTTTCTAGGAGAGCTCTTTGTCACTGGGCTGCCCTGGATCAGGTCTGGTTAAATTCATTGTATGCTGGCTTTGGTCAAAGACCACCTGGCTGTGTCCTGAAGGATATTTATCCCTGAAGGATAAATATCCACTGCCTGCTACTGCAGCAGGTAACGTTTGTGCAGGTTATGGCTTTGCTGGTACTGGTGCTGGTGTAGTACAACACAGGTTCACCCAACAGAGATATTGTAGGGACACACAGCTTCAGCAAACATGAAACTGGTGGAGTCAGGCTGAACTGGTGCAGCCATTTCTTTCACCTGCTCAGGGGCATTTTTGTTTCTGACTAGGTCCTTAAAACTGGGTTTGCTGTCTGATTGAGCCATGACCTCAGGAAAATCCCAGTTTGTGCTTCTGACTGGAGAGCTGATGTACCCTGTGATCATCCTGTTTGCTGCAGACCTGGGCTGTGCCATACAACACATTTTATGAGTCTTGTCGTTGTGTCAAGGCTGCCATAGTAATTCTAAACCCTAAGATAGCGTGAAACCAAACTGTTTTCTTTACAAAAATGTCCTTGTTTGGAACTTGCTTCAGGGTTTGGGAATCATGACTGGATTTTATATGATCAGCTAGTGAATTCCTGCTATAATGCTGTTAGGGATGTTGTAATGGCTCTAGGCAGTACCCCAGAGAGTGGTTCAAACCTGTTGTTTTAAGAGGGTCTTTGGATATTTTTGCTGAAAACTACAGGCGTTTGCAGCCCTGCCCAACAGCACTTCTGTCTCTGTTTGCTGAAGCGATTGCAAGTTGGTGGCATGTTTTATAGAACCATAATCCTCCTCTTGCCAAGAAGCTGGGTTCAGTAAGAAAATCTAAACACTGAGTGTGAAGGTAAAATCTTCTTAATTCTGACAATTAAAAAGAATCTAGTGCTTCCTATGGTAACAAACAAATAAATAAGCTAAGCAACCATTATTTTCTGCCTTAATTTATATTCTTTGGGTTTGTTAATGCTGAAAATACTGGAGCAGACGACGGAAATCTGTTCTGTGCCTGCTGAAATCAATGCTCAGGACACTGAGGTTTTCTAAGTGGTCTTTTAATTTAGAGAATTATCTTTTTTTTTTTTAATGCAAAGATTACTTTCATTAAGTTGTCAATATTTTCCTAGTAGGAGTTTTTATTGAAATCTTCCTTTGTCAGTCAAATAATTAAAATGTAAATAGATGAATAGGCAGTAACTGGAAAATCTCTCACACTTTCTCTGAAACAGGACAAAATGGTTGAAATTACAGAATCTAACAATAAGCCTTTACAGAATCACGGAATTATTTGAGCTGGAAAAGTACCTAACTTCACCACAGTGGCCAGACCAGGGCATTAAGGGCCACAGCTGCTCTGTCCTTCAACTCTTCTGGGGATGGGAACTCCACCACTGCCCTGGGCAGTCCATTCCAGGCTCTGATCACCATCTCCATGAGGAAGGGCCTCCTAATATCCAACCTAACCCTCCCCTGGCAGCTTCAGGCCCTGCCCTCTCATCCTGTTGCTAGTTCCCTGGGAGAAGAGGCTGACCCCTACCTGACTACAACCTCCCTTCAGGGAGTTGTAGAGAGGGAGAAGATCCCCCCTGAGTCTCCTCTTCTCCTAGCTAAACACCCCCATCTCCCTCAGCCTCTCCTCATCAGACTTTCCCTCCAGTCCCTTCCCCAGACTCTTTGCTCCTCTGGACCAGCTCCAGCCCCTCATCTGTCTTGAAGTGAGTGGCCCAGGATTGCCCCCAGTACTCGAGGGGAGTCCTCCCCAGTGACCAGTACAGGGGGAGATTTACATCCCTAGTCCCACTGGTCACACTGTTACTGATCCAAGCCAGGATGCCATTGGCCACTTGTGCCACCTGGGCACCCTGTGGGCTCCTGTTCAGCAGCCAGTTGTCAACCAGTACTGCCAGTACAGTCCCTCTCTGTTAGGCACTGTGTTATGGGACTGTTGAGGCTCTATGTTTGAAAATACAAAGTCTTATTGGAATTAGGACACAATCCTGCTTTCTAACATGTTTCAGTGTAGGTATTTTAGAACTAAGTTTGGAAGCATTTGGGCAAAAAGCATTGATTTAATTGTTCATGAGCTTTTGTACATCTTGCTTTACAGAGTACCTAGAGGGGAGCAGAGTATTCAAAGGTATCTGTGACATTTGGTCTTGATATTCTAACATCTTTCTGTTGTGTACATTTGATAGACAACATACTTTTGGCAGCCTTTGTTATAAGAATTGCCAAAATGTTGATATTAATGTGAGTGCCTCGGTTTTCAATGAGCACAAGCCAGAATGAGCCTTTTCAGAGACTCAGTGCTGGAACCAAGTTATTTCTAGAAAGCAAATTGTTCCAACATTCCTTTTAGGTAATCAGAAATAGATTTATAATAGAATAAGGAAATGATTTCTGTTCAGAAACGGTTGTTCAAATGTATCTGCTTCCTCATCTTTAGTTCTGATCTGTGTATTTGTGTGTAATGCTGTGTTAGAACTCCAGCCAAGTGCCAGGCTGTGGGATTTTATTTCACTAGATGCTTCAGCCTTCTAAATGCCCATTCCAAGTGCACTACTAGGAGGTCCTGCTGTGGCAGGGGGATTGGACTAGATGATCTTTCGGGGTCCCTTCCAATCCCTAATGATTCTATGATTCTATG